>VZRJ01008650.1:92527-190536 GCA_013397565.1 Ptilonorhynchus violaceus | reverse complement strand
GGGAGCCGCCGTCCCTCAGCCCCCCCGGGCTGGGATATCCCGTCCCTCCGCGCCGGCGCCTTTGTGTGCGGAGGAGACAGAACCTACCTCGGCGGGGCGGCTCTGCCCGCCCGGCAGCGCGGGGGACGAGGGCAGGGGGACCCGAGGAGGGACGGAAGGGAGCGACCGCTGCTCGCCCGNGGCCTGGGCCGGGCTCCACGGGCTCCCCGCCGCCCCGCCCGGGGAGGGACAACGCGCGTGGGGCGCCCACGGGCGGCTCTCAAACTCCTGCCGGGGCCGTGGGTCCCCTGAGAAGCCCCGCTCACCTGCGGGAGCCCCCTCTCTCTCCATGGAAAAGAATCTCCCAGCTGTGCCTGTCTTTAACTTTCCCCGAGTGTTTCCTTCCCGTGTCCCGGAGCCCTGTCCCTGTGATACTCCCACCGGTCATTCTGTAGGAATTAAAGTCCCCATCCAAGTAAGAGGCCAAGAGGTCACAGCCAACAAGCCAAAACGTGTTCAGTGTCCCCAAAATCTGTCTCCGAGTGAGCACTACTCGATGGGGACATGAGAGAGAGCCTGGGACACGGCATAGCGTGCACAGACTTTGGGAATGAACCCAAACAAAGACAGACATTTGGGGACGAAATATGTGTTTATACACTGGGGTACATACTGGGATTAAATAGATTTCTTTTGTATATTTATCACTAGGATTATTTTGCCGTTCTTGAAAGCAGATGACTTGAATCACAGCACAGCGACTGGAGTCATCCCAGGGATGGAAAACATCAGCGTGATCCGGGGAGCTCAGTAATTTGAGGAGCTGAGCATTCAGCATCCCTTGGGCTCGGGAGACAGAGCCTTCCCCTCCAAAAGCCCCAGCCCCAGCAGTCCCAGCAGGAAGAGTGTTGGGTGCTCAGTAGATGGTGCTATTTCCCCCGAATTTATCCTAAATAACCCACTGCCCCAGCATGGTAAGGGCAGCAAGTGGGTAGGGAGAAACATGTTTTCTGTGGGGCAGGGCTGATGTCCGGAGTGCTGGTATGTACTAAAAGACTGCTCAGGTCTTTGTGTGCAGCTGTTCTTCCACTAGGAAGAAACGGCCGCCTGGGTGAAACCTAGGAAATAGATGAAATCCAGGGCATGGGTGACTATTCTCAGGTCTGATTCCATTCAAGCCTGCTGCCAAGCACCAATATACACAACCAGAGCTGTGCCGTGAACAGATGAAATGTTAAAGAATACTGAATGCTCCTCCAAAAGTCTCTTGTGACATGCCAAGTTGGACCCCCACTTGTGTTGTCCATGTTCACAGTGTCAGCCCTGGCAATGGGCAGCCTCATTCCCCAGCACTCTTTCCTGCACAGGAGTGTTGTGGGATATAGTTGTTCTGTGGTGCTCATGGACACTGTATGGAGAAAAACCTCATAAAATTGATTTTTTTTTAATAAATGTGGTAAAATGATGTGTCTAGATGAATAAGGCAGTATAAATAGATTAATTCCCTGGTCTGTGAGCAACCCTCCATCTGAAGCATGGGAAGGGGGAAATAGTTTATGGCTGGAGAATTGCAAACAGCAATGAAATTAACTGCAAGGCCAGCAGAATGCTGGATTTCCCTATCTTTTGCATTCTTGACCTTACAGACCTCTCCATATCATTTCTGTATGCAAGCATTAACCATTTGTATTCTAAAGCCACTTTGTAGTAGCCCTGATCAAGTTTTTATCTCTGTTGCCTTTAGACACTGCACAGGCAATTGTCCCTGCTCTGAAATCTGACACGTTACATCAGTGTTTCCCTACCCTTCCTCGGCTCAGACAGCTGTTTTGCTGTGATATGTACGGTCTTCCCAGCAGATCCCGCACTTCCACACCTTTAAATGGAATGTAACACTTTGCTGAAGCAAAATTACAAAAACCTCTGGGTATCTTGCCATGGCATGTCAAAGGAGCACAGGCATTTTTCATGGTGGTAGCTACTTTGTTCCAGAGTTACATTCAGTTTAAAAGTGTCGTTATGCAGCATCATTGGCAGGTGCAGATTTAGCAAGTGTCCCCCCACACACACAATCATTTTGTGCTCCGTGAAATGACTGTAATGCTGTGCAACCCCTAAGCTACCGTGGCTGTATCTGGACTTGAAAAGTGTTGCTGGACATAAGCGAGAAAGGGGAAGATTTGGGAGGGGCAGACAGTTGAAAGGACTCACCAAGGACACACCCGAGGACCAGTGATGGCTGAGATCAAACTGTTACCTTAATTCCTCACTCAATGCCTCATACAAGACAGTGGTCAAATGATAGCTCTAACATTTCACAAGCAGTTTAAGCGATAACTTGAGTCATCACTCTGCCTGTGTTTGGTGCAAGAGCTGCCTGGTTCCTCGGACCCCTGGTAGGGAATGAGTCAGTCCAGCTCAGCTGCAGCCCCTAAGTGAGGAATACATGAGTGGCCAGCATTGTCTCCCATCTGTGAGCCACTCAGATTCCTGGAATTCCTATTCCTTCTTTAAGGCACATCGTATGTGCCTCTTGCCTTTTGACCACATGAAAATTACAGTCCATGGTTCATGTAATGAAGAAATTTGGCCACAACTGCATTTTACTCAGGGCAAGCCTTCTCCCCCCAGCACTGTGGGTACTGAAACTCTAGAAAGCGCTCAAGAAAGCCTCAGGGGTCTTTCTAGATGAAAAGCAATATATAAATGTAAAACATTACCATTTTATTTTAAATGAAAAGCAGTGTATTGGAATAAAAAAAATTAATAAACTGGCTGCACTTTAGACAGAATGATTCACTGGAAATACTTAACATGAAAAAATTCCCTTCTTATTAACGTTTTAGCCAAAAGTGCATAGACATTCTATCATATGATTGTCACGGGACATATGTAGTATGTACTTTGGCATTTTGGTATCCCATGAATCAAGTATTATGTATTTTAATTGCCTGTTGCTGTTTGTATTTCTTTTTAGTCACACTGCAGAATTAAAAGCAAAATCATCCTTTAGTTTAAATCCCTCTGTGAGGCAGGGAATTGCATTTTACGCCATGCCTGCACCATACCTGGCCTTTGAGTGTTACCACATTATAAGCTTAAATAACAGTAATAACAATTTTACTGCAGCAGAAACAAAGTGGAGTATTTTACAGTGGCAGACACAAGTGGAGTCAGCTGCTGTGGGATTCCCCTTGCTTAGTTTTAGCTGTCTGAGAGCAGACGTCTCGTCTAAGCAGGTCATGAAGGCTGGGGAAGAGGTAGGCACCCTCAGAGGGAGATTTGTGCCTCCTACCTTAAGTGTCTGTATTAGAACTGGATTAATTGCTTTGGAAGTGCTTCTGCTTACAAGGCAATATACAATACAAGGCAGCACCTGACCAGCTTCAGCTAGACGCCTTCCTCAGAATTTCTTTAGCTTTGTGTAATTCCTTCACCCAGAGTGGCAAAATGCCTCCCATTGCCTGCTCCCCTTTGCAAACAAGAGTTAAGCGCTGCCTGTACACCAGGATTTTTAGTCCATGTAATGTGGACAGCACTGACTTGAATCACAGGAGACTGTGGTTTCCTTTATTCCCCTGTAGCCACTTTAAATGTTTTTTTTTTTTCCTAGAAATTTAATTTAATGGAAGTAAATCAACTGGAATGCAGGTTGCTATGAATGTTTTTCCATACCATAATTCTGCAGAAACATCAGTTAAGTATTTGAAGAAACATCTGCTATGCACATAGCTGTATGAATATATATATACAGGAGCTGAACAATATGACTTTGGAGCTTGCAGGGTTTTCTTTACACAAAGCCAGGGGCATAAAAGGGATTTCCTCCAAGTTTTCCTGTGTATTAATAATGAAGATCAGGATGCCACCTTTGTTTCCTCCCCTTCTGAGCATACAGTGAAAGGAAATGGTTCTGGATCGAATCACAAAGAGCAGTGGAAAAAAACAGACTACACTCCACGCTGGCACTCAGAAGTTTAATTATCCAGCATGCTGCATCTTTATGGAAGAAGTAGACAGATAAATCCCATATGTTAATAGTTGGCCCCCTGTGGCTGACCTTTGGCTCAAATATTCCATATTGTGATTAATGTCCCACAGTTGGATCCAAAACATGCTCATTCCCCAGGCTGCAGAAGAAAAAGGGGATTTAATTTACCTTCCAACAGCAGAGTTTCATTTGATCACTCTTTTCGGAGACTGATTTTATCCCTGCCTGTACTCTGGCCTCTGAAGAGCTGTTCTACACTCCCTCTGCTAGGACTTAAGACCCAGCTTCTCATATTGCCTCCACTACTGACTCACTGGGCAACCTGAAAAAAGTAATTTTGCCTCGGGTTCTGGTCTACTAGAACTGAGAAAATAACTGTGACTTCCTTGCTGACACAGTTTGAAATTTTCAGATAGAAGGCACTTAAGTGAGGTTCATCTTCAGACAAAATTAGATATTGACCTCTAGAACCTCAAAGTCTCACAAGATTAGGTCAGAAAATTATAGATATGCTTGGATTGTGGTTTTCTGGCTACCTTCTCCCCTAATCTTGCAGTTTTTATGTGCCATAGATTGTGTTTGCCTTCTCATGTCACTATAGTGATCTTACATCATTCCAGTAACACAAACTGTACCCCTGGCACTGGCACAGGTGAGCAGGCACCAAGATCTCTGAGCCTATGTGTCAGTTTGATCCTGAAGGACACGGGATTTGTGGAAAGGACACACATCCTATATGTTATAAACACACAGTGCCTAGCATTCCATGGCACTTTTCTGGGGAAATAAGATCCTCAAACATACAGTTACAGGTGAGCTCAGGGCTGTAATGCAGAATATTTTACGAGTCTCAACAACGTGTGACTGGCATCCTCTGTAGGGTCAGTGCCTTGAGGTGCTGCAAGTAATGATACCAGAATTCCTCTCCATTTGACTTCTCTGGAGTCAGGTCTGACAAGAAAGCCTCATCCAGCTAATTAAGCCATTGCTAAAATTGCCACAGCCCTCAAGTTAGTTTAGACACAGCCTGCATTTCTGCCTGCCTCTCAAATGAGATGAAGCAACAAAGCCTGATGAAGGCTTGGAAACTGCCCCTGCTCCTGTGGAGATCACAAGGAATTTTGCTTCCACTGGGCCTAAAAAGACATGCCTAGCTGTCTTCCCAGGGATGACACAGGAAAGTCTGTGAAAATACAGCTGTAATAGCTGGAGACACAGAAAAACACGAGACGAAGCCTCTGAGGAGGTCTGTCCCTACCTCCAGCCAGGACACTGGACTGTTGTCCAGGCTGGGCAAATTTTTCCATTTCCAAGCTGGTTTATTTACCCGGGATGACAGAGTCAGGGTGGCCCCACAACAATCGGAGCAGACAATCTCATATCATTTCCCACTACAGCAAAAAATCAAGTACTCTTTTCTTCATTAAAAGAAAGATGGACAGATATTCTCTGTGCTCTAAACCATAAAATACATGCAAACTGTAAGGGACAAGTACCTTTATTTCTGTCTTTTGTGCTGTAATGATTGCACTCCAGAGACTTTCCGTGGGCCCTGTACACACTTGCAGAGGGCCATGCACATGGATCAAAGCTCTACAGCATCTTTCATCACAGGATCTCAAAGTGCTGATTAAACCTATAGATTTGTCCTGGTTTTGGCTGGGATAGTTAATTTTCTTCCTTGTAGCTGGTACTGTAAGATATCAGTAACCATCACCAGAATATAAAAGCATGTCTGATTTAGAGATGAAAAACTACACATTTTCAACTGCCGACCCTAGCTGAAGTTAATGGTAGAATTAGAGATCACCACACCTAAATATAAAGTGAAAAAAGAAAAAAAATAACCGCACCTGCTGGCTTTTGATATCTAAAAGCAGAAAGTTTAATCTCTAGGTCTTGAATTCCCTGTATTTCTATGTGGGATTTCCTATGCAGAAATCCATTAACATGGGTTATGCTGTGCCAAGTAGGGTCTTGACCAAGCTCAACATCTTGGACCTTCTGTGCAAGCTCTGCAGAGTCAGTGGGTACAAGCCCAAACAGTTTTGAATGTGTGCAAATCCCCTTGCTTGGGCAAGTTAGCCCAGCTTATCATACCACAATGAGCACCTAGAAATCGTTAATATAGCCAAGCTGCTCTGCTTTTCCATAATTTCCTAGAAAAACAGAAAAAGCCACGGGATGGCTGATGATTTAAAGTGGTAGGGTTGATGGAGACTTCCAAGCCAACACACTGGGCTAGTAGCAGTTCTGGGAACCCCCAGGGGTCAGAGCTCCGGGTTTTCACTGTCTCATGTATCAGGCAGGTTGCACAGTGAAGTGTGTGTCCACCCCAGAACTGTGTCTGTAATCACCACATGGCATCTCTAGATGGCTCAGGCCCATCTTAGGCAGTCACACCATGAAATTCTGCCTGGATTATCCCTGGCCCCACATGCTATTGGGATTTCTGGGGTCATTCTTCCTGGGGAAGTTGTGCTAAAATAAGTTCAAAGTCTCTCTGATTCTTTCTCAGTGAGTCATTCATCATGGGAGTGCTTGTGTTGGTCCTCTAGACACATGGGGAGAACTGTGGGAAGAAGCTGAAGAGACAAAGTAAATGGGATAGGATCCCAGGGGAAAGCAGAGCCATAGCCTGCACTTCCAACCACGGCTGTGAAGCTGGGCTGTCTATGAGTGTATTGTGCATGATCAAGAAAGAAAACTCGGGGAACGCTGTATCAGAGCCTTCAGCAGTGGGTAGTGAAGGCACAGTGTGAGCACAATAGGTCCATTTCAGCTTAATCAGTTTACAATTTCAGCTGAGTCTCTAGTAACCAATTCTACTACAAATAATAATGGAGTAATGACAGCAATATAAGCAATTAACAGAAATAGGTTTCAAACTTTTTTCCTGGTTTCCCACTTGAAATAAATCATTATTCTGTTCCTAACTCTTCAATTGTATTGCCTACCCCCTGTGGTTTAGTAAGCAGCTGGTATTCCTTATGAAGAAATCAGCAGGTTGATTGACGCTGTGGCTACCCTGAAGTCCTCGGAGGCTTTCTTATTGACTGACCATATCTTAGATAAGGTTGCCAGTAAATTATAGCTCTGCTTAAGAGCATCTGCCTCAGGGCTGCTCTACCCTCATTATAAATCCTGATCTAATCCTGCATGTCTCTTCAATTATTGGAGAGTACAATTCAAGAAGCGGCTTCCCCAGTGAACACGAAATGAGATAAACTATTCCTACATAGGGTGAACATGAATACTCAAGAGTGAAACTAAGCATTTTCCGGCCAGTCTCCTGATTTTCATGTGGTTTCCAAAGGAAAAATGTATCACCACTCTTGTTAATGTTGACTGTTATTTCACCGCAATCCTTCTTAAAAATCAGTTTGAAAGTTCTACCTGTCAGTAGGACTACTTGTAAGTATTTCTGTCTGCAAGAACCACAGGTATGACAATTCAGGTGACAATCTTAGGAAAGGTGTTGGGTAAGTCACTTTTGAGTCCCCAGTCTGCCACAGAAAACCTTGGGAGATGCTTCATTGCCATGCCAAGATACAAGAAAGATATTTAATTTGTGAGATCAATGAATGTGAGAGAGAAAATGGAAAAGGGACACACTGATCTTGACATTTTTTTGTGTTAGGCAGATAAATTATGTTCCGGATTGCTGGATGAGTTCAACACATCAGTGCTGATGGAGATGAGTTAGTCCATTTTATAACTCCGTGAATGAAAATATCTCATTTGTGGAAGCATCCCCCTATACTGAATAAAGGGTGAGTAAAGGAGCCTGTAAGTGCTCCTGTTGGATCAGTACCTGCTCCAAGATCCAGTAACTGAGACAACTGCTGTCTCTTCCTGTGGTCTTCCACGCACATCACACACCCAAATCCAGCTTTGCAGGTCCTTCCTGAGCTCTGCCTTTCTTGAACCTCACCTTTTGTGAGCACCCTTTCTCTGGAGGAAGCACTATGTTGCATGTAGACTTTACACAAATCTAAAAACTGTGTTTGAGCACTCATAGACAGGTGACTTCTATTCACAGCTTTGTATTTTCACCTGGATAAATGGGAAGAAACAGAAGGATTTATTTCATTCAGGGGACAACGTGCATCTAGCAATTAAATTAATGGAATCTGTGAACCCCCACCAAAGCTATGTGGCAGTTTGACCTAATGTAACATTAATGATTTATTCTAATTATGCATTAAAGTCCCAGATTACGTTTATTCCACAGCATTTCCTTTTGTCTAAGGGAAGTTTATTGTTCACCCAGCTCCAAACACAGAGTGAATTTTTACATCTCTGGTGGGAAATCAACAGTCCATCTCATTGCTGCTGTCATCATCTATGTGACTGTTAGTTAGATCATTAATTTGTGCCAAGCTAGATTGGGATGTCAGACAATAGAAAGAGGAGCACTCATCTGAGGGCATGGTGGGACTACACACAGATCATCCTCCCTCGTACAGATCATCTTCCCTCAACCTTAGCCTACACTGCTAGCCCAAGGAAGTCCATGGACAGGCCTCACAGGATCCTCCTGGCTGGGATAGTTATTCCACAAGGAAGCTTTCCACAAGAAAGCTTTCTTGTGCTTCCTCCTGATCAATCAGTGTAGAGACATAAAAGGACTGTAAGAGTGGCTGCAGCGTTCAGGTTAAAAATCTGTCTTGACCCATTTACAAAAGTAAATTCCCAAGGAGTACCGCAAGAAAAGGGCAAACATAAATGATACCCTAATCACAGCCTCTAGACACCCACAGCTTCCTGAACTGACTGCAGATTTCTACTAATTTCTACAAATAGCTGAAGATTTCTAGGTATAACCCTTGATAGATCTGTTTTCCCTTGAACCTGTCCAGCCTCCCCTTAAATTCATGTGAAATTTTGGCAGTATCTTTTGGCAAGAAATTGAAAAGCTCAATAATCTTCTCATTCTACACGGGTTAGTACATTTTTTTGTAAATGTTAATCACTATCACTTAGTACAACTCTTCGTATAGGAAACATGATCCTATGATCAATGGAGGCAAACTTCTACAGGCTTCTCTGGTGTTGGATCTCAGCAATATTATTTAACCAAAGCTGCTTCAAAATCAGCAAGAGATTCTTAATTTTAGTTATGTCCACAGTTTCTGGCTGACAGGAAAAATAATCCAAATTACAACTTAGTCAAAGCAAGGTTTCACCTCTCCCTAAGTACCCAGTATCCTTAATTGCAGTTCTGGCTTTGTAATCCTGCTTTAGTTTCTAGCAGGATTCATCAAAACATTAATTTCACTTAAAAAAAAAAGCTATAGAGTGTTTTTTAAGGGAAGATGAAAGGCTGGATGGTGAGTGGAGCTGCCCCACTACAAACAATTACTGAAACAAGTAGGTCCAATAGAAAGCTCTGTTCTCATCTATATGGCTACAGCACTCATCTAGCTAAATTGTGGGCTATTTTATCAAAGGATTTAAATCTGAATGATCTCCTTGTAATTCCCTCAAATTTATACCATTTGTATTCTGATTTTGATCAGCTGTTTCTTCTGTGCCATTAACTAAGGCAGAGGCACCCTGTAAATAGAGAATACTTCGGTGGACTCCCTTATTTATGTACTTACAGATAACTTCAATATTTCCCCAAACAAGATGTGCCACTGTGACCCACAGAGTCAATACATATTGCATTTGCATTCTTTTATAATGCAAGGCAGTTGTAGAATTACGTACAAATAGACCTCCAGGGGCCTGACCTCCCAGCTGTATTAAATAAATCCCCTTAGCACAAAGGAGGAAGAAAAGGAAACAAAGAGCTTCCTGCTGGCTTTTCCTGGAAGCATAGAAGTGAAATAATTCACTTCAGTGTCCCGTGGACATAAAGGGTGGATAGAAAACGTCAGAAATGAATCTTTACAAAAATACAGCCCTAGAAGTGAGTGAACATGTTGGCTGTAGAGAGGAGTGGAGTTTCCCCAGTGCATTCGCTCACCATCGTGGCCCTGCAGAAAGCATTTAGTCTTTACTCAGAATAAATGTCCTTGAGCTGTGGAAATCATAAGGGGAAAGTGCACCACTTGGATGGACATAGTTACAGGGTGGGTTTTGGCAGGAGTTTATATAAACTCCTCTGAGAGGAGTTATACTGAGTTGCAAATTTGTTTTTATTGGTACACATACAGTAATCAAGCTGACTCTGATCTGATAAAAGGAGCTGTTCAGACATAACTTCTGGTTTACTTGCAAAATATTTAAATTAAAACTTGAAAACAATTTTGTTTCAGTTTAAAATCAAACATTTTTTCAGGGTTTGTTCATGTATTAACCAAACCCCACATGCCTTCCTAAAACTTTAAACAAATATTTCCATTTAGTCTAAAAACCTATTTCTGAAAAAAAATCTTCTTTTGGAAATACCAGTTCTCCTAGAAAAACTGATGTTAGACTTTTGGTGATCCCAGACAGACCCTGTAATGTGGATGATTCTGTTTGTTCTTCCTTGTGGGCATCTTATGGGAGCCTCCTGTGCATTAAGCCTGGACAAATGGCATTTCCATTGCCTTTAACACCAAGTCCTCCGCTGTGTGTATCTCACTGTCTGTATTCCCTGGATTTAATGGCAGTGGAACGATATTTCATTTATTCATCTCCTATGATGAGTGGTGTTTTTCCATATGTTCATTCCCAGAAAGAGAGAGAATGGAAAATCAATGGGTTTTTCTAATTTATGGATGTGTTAACAGAATAAATTTTGGAGAGGGAAGCTCAATAGTGCTTACTCATGGCCCCTTGATTTTGTCCACGGATGTCACTGTCCTGGCCTCACAGCATCCAGAGTGGAGACACACATTTTGTTAGCAATTAAGTGGATGGAAAAAGGCTGGCAAAAGTTTTCCCTGTGGCACATTTCATTTCAGAGACCGCTGAGATCAAGGGATCAGAGGGAGCAAGCTGAAGCTTAGCATGTGTCACCAGCCCTCCTAGGACCTGCCACATCTTGCATACAAACATGATTTTACCAGTCCAAGCGCTGAGTCCAAAGCCTTGTTTGCATATGACAGCATGTGCCAGATTTTTGTTTGCAAAATCCAAAGTGGGAATGACTGGGACATAATCAAAAGTCCCTGACTGGGAAGTGCTAGATAAATGGTTCTGGTTCTGGTTTCAATCCATCTCCTTTGTTAATCTTATTATTCAGGGACTACTTAGAGCCATCTCATGCTCATTTAAACTAAATACATAACCCAATTAAAACAATCTGAGCTATTTAGATCTACAGAATTAGACTAAATTTCAGTGCTTCTGACATTTTAGATCGTTCAGAGCTCTAGAGCACAAGTATCTATATCATCAGTTTATCTTCTCCCATCTCAACCATCATTAATAAATTGTACATATGGGCTAGGAGATTGTCATATTTTGTATATAACTTAACAGTTCCAGCCAATTTCTGTAGTAAACCAACACCTAAATTACTGGATACTGTAATCTCCTGGTACAGCTCTATGACTACAGGATACAGGACTTGGGTCTGCAAATCCACTTGGGTGCCTGGGATCATGGGAATGTGCTGAAGTGATGGCAAGAAAGGACAGAGGAAAAGGGTGGAGCTGGAAGAATTCGGTCCATCAGCACAACAGCTTTCCTAGCAGAGCTGGAGCCTTACCAAAGGCCTGATGGTTTTTTTCTACTGTAGGAAATAGTCTGCTAACTAGAGAGTTCACAGTGGAAGGAAACAAGGAGAAGGGGGTAGTTAGATGAAACAATGAAATGTTTTTCTCATCAACTGTACTTAAACCCAGCTGCAAGTTGATCTGTTTTGTTAGGAACAGACAAGCAAGGTATTTCAGGGGATTCTCACAAGGTTGTGATTAAAAACAAGGAATGTACAAGAAATTAGAATGACAATTTAACTAAAACAAGGACAAGAAACTCATGGTAAAGGGAGCTCAGCAGATAACTCCAAGCACAATTTGTTCCCTGGATTTTGTACCGTTTATGTTCACAAACTGTTCATAAACAAGATTGCAAAAATTAAAACAAACAAACAAATGAGGAAATGTTTATTAATTATTGAATAACTTATATACAATATGTTGTGAGTTAGAGATAATTCTTGGTCTTCCATCAGCCAGGATTGTGTGACTCATAATTTGCACAGTGTCACTTTGTCACATGGGTCAGATGGCTCTGCAGGACTCAAATCCAGCACAATTCATCTCAGTGGTGGATGGAAGGCTTTGATGTATCAAAGAGAGTGGGGACCTGGTGGAGCTGGAGAAGGTACAGAGGAAGACAACTGAAGTCAAGGGGGTGGAGCAGCTGCTTCACAAAGAGATGTAGGAAAGGCTGAGACTCTGCAGTCTGGAGAAAAGGCAGCTGAGCAGGGATGTGACTGAGGTCTGCCTGTTCACAAAGAGGGTGGGACAAAGGACAAAGTTATCCATGCATCCCTCAATATTATAACATGTGCAGCAACCCAAGAGCTGCTTCTTGGGGGAATCCCTGAGCGGATGCACTGCTGGCAAGGGTACTCTGCCTGGGGACGTGACAGCACCAGGGAAGCAACCAGGCCTCCCAGGGCATTCTATGATTCTGTGGAAGCAACCAGGCCTCCCAGGCTGTTCTATGATTCTGTGATTCTATGACACCATCATAGATTTGCCCACCTTGGTTTTGGTTTGAGCAGTTCAGGTCAGATCCCACACCCCTCCTCATGGGCTTGAACTAGTACATGGATTCTTTTCCAGTCACACAGAAGCTAGGCTTCTCAACATCAGAAATGCCATTAATTAAAAGTGGTGGAATGAGTAAAATTCTACTGCTTTCATTAGCAGAATGAAAGAACCTCAAAAAGGCAGTAAATCTGATTTAATAGCTGTAGGACATTCTTGTGCCCATGTCTTTGGTCAGTAGCAGACATCAAGGGCGAGGCGTTCATTAAATATCACACAGCCCTCCACACTGTGTTTTACCTCCTCAGTTTGCTTTCTTTTTTTCCTGACATAGCTTTAAATTTCTTGGAGGTACTTCTCCTTCTCACCCACACCTTCTCCTTTTGCTCCCTTGTGCCCTTTCACACTCTGCATTTGAACCCGACAGACACAGGTCCCTGCTCTGTGACAGGGCCTTGATTTTTTTTCTTCCTTTTCAAAATAGTTTCTTCTTTTGTACCTGCAGATTACTGTGGGTGTGATTTTCTGTCCTCAGTTCTACAGGAAGGTAATTTGTGCTTCTCACAAGGCTTAGCAAAACTGCAGGCAGTGGTTCCTTTGTGCCCAGTTCTGGAAAGCAAAATGCACCTGCAATTATGCATCCATGGGTGCAAATTATAAGGATAATGCTTAGACAAGACTGGGAATTTTCCAGTGAGGTGGATTTTTGCTAGGAAACAAAGAAAACTAACCTGATACTCCTGAGCTGAGGGGTTTCTGTGGGAATTTTCACACCAGTTTCAACAAAAATTGCATTTCTGGGAAAACCCACACAACATAGTAATCGGCTCGTCCTACCTCAGAATCACAAGAATTCAGAATTTAGGCCATTTTCTTAAGCTGAGGGAGCCAATGTCAAATACTGCTGTGCCTAGTTGAGTCTGAGGTCTCACAGTGCATGCCCAGCCTGTGAGGCTACCACTGACTCCTCAATGTCTTCGTTTGAAGTTGTCTCACTCAGCTTTAGGAAGTCTGGCTCACTGCCTCAGCACTCACAGGACTTAGTGAGACTGAGGTTCGCAGCTGGGTTTTCATTTAGACAAGGCAAAGTCAGGTCTCCCTTTAGACTGAAAATGGTATAAAACTTTTTGAGCCCTAAACACATTATGCATCACCCTATGCATCCCATCTTATTGATAAGCCAAAAAAAGCTTTACTGGTGTTGGGTTGTTGTTTTTTTTTTCTAGATTCTTGTTAATAACTATAAATGTCTTTGAAATTCAGGCAGGGTTAGCCCAGATGGATCAAGGTGCTCCACGAGTGTGCTTTGGGCCGTATCTGCTTCCTTTTTTCCAGTAAGGGGATACACACATGCATTTTTCTCCATGTGAGAAAACAGTGCATGTATTTTACAACCCATTTCCCTCTTCTTAAAGACTGTAATCACATGAGAAGAAACCAGCTGGTCTAGCCCCCAACAAATAGCCCTGGCCAGGGTAGTGGAAGGAAAGCTGGTAGTGAAGCCATACGAAGAGCTGTCTGTGGCTTGTGCTGGGCTCCTGCTTCCCTTTCCATGCTGCAGCACAGCTGAGGTTGGAGGTGAGGCCAAGGCAGGTAGAGATCTGTCTCTCACAGAGTTGCTGATGCAGGTCCTTCATCATGAATATCCTCTCTTAGATTAAAAAATTCCTAGTCCACATCCAGGATGAGGTACCAGAGCACTTTCCCCCACTGATGCTGCAAACTAATCCTGACTTACTTGTAAATATGGGAGTGAAAAGCTGTGGTGAAACACATGAGGAGTTTGGAAGGACCTTTTTTTGGTGTGTGTGGTAAGAGCCTCTTGCTTCTAAAGAACTGATCTGAGCAGGAAGAATCTTAACTTGGCTGAGTCCTCTGAGCTTCATTGCTCAGTGACAGATGACATTTCTCAGCCTTGTCGGAAAAGAACACCACTAAATTGAAGCTCTGTCTCATCCTGCTTCATTAGAACATAATGAGGCAAAATTACAGGGTTTGCTGGCACCGCTGAGGAATTCAGCACCGTGATTGTCCTCAAAGCCAGCCAAGAGAGCTACCAGCCTCTCCTGCAGCACCTGGCATGGGCTCTGGGGCAGTGCAGCAGATCCACTCAGGCTTTTTCTGGAACACTAAAAAAAATCCTAAATAGCCCCAAAGGGACCAGGGGCAAAGAGAGCAGATGTAGCAGCTGAGAGACGCTGGAGCAGAGCTGCTCCATTCCTGAGGGCTGTGAGGGGCGTTAATGAGCCCCATGTGCTGCAGGAATGCAAAGCTCTGCGTGGGCTGGGAGATTTATGCTCTTGACATTGGGGGGACTTCCTGGCTAAGAGCTGATTGCTTTGGACTGTGTCTCTGCTCCGAATTACTGTAACTCCATTGAACTGTAAACCTGAGGAAGCAGCAAAGCCAGAGAGTGACGCTCGTCCTGTGTAAGATGCTACTGGTTTAACTTCACATTTCTGAGGATGTGGAGCATGCATTGCTTTTGTTTAATGAAGTTTTATTTAGTTGTCATTCGAGTGTCATTAAAAGATGAGACTGGTCTCATTATTATTGTTTTCTAGTTTATGTCTTCCCCAAGGCCGAGCAGTGAAGATATGTGGTAGAATGTAGGAACAGAGCAAAGCTATAGTGGTTTCCCAGTCCTCAACAAGGTATGGCATGTGCCAAGCCACAGATGGTGTTCTTATGTTTAAGCAACCTTGAGTCATTTCAGTGATTTTTATGAATTTGTCCATTAATGAACTCATGCTGGCAGCCCAAACATCCCGTAACTCAACCAAACATAGTGTGAGGAACTATCTACTTTCCTTTGGTTTGTGCCTGCTGTTTGGCGGTACGAGACCTCCTACACGATATTTAGGTGGTTGTGTGGGCTGCAGTGCAGTTTAATTGACAGAATGATATACTTGAGACTGAGAGAATAATATATTTGAGACTGACAGAATAATATACTTGAGACCAAACTCAGAGACCCAACTGTTCCAATTTTTGTTCATCTCAGACTGCTGACCACCACACCTGAAGTGGAGCTCCTTGTGGGGAAAGAAATAATGTGTTTGAAGGATCTGCTTGAGGTGAGATCACCTGAAAACATCAGTCATAAGCTCAAGACCCCAAGAACTTTGCTTTTATCTGTGTAACACACTGATGCACTCAACAAGGGTTTGGATGCTCAAACAGTGAGAGAAAACATGAAAGCAGGTAGAGGGACATACTCCAAAAGGAGAGGAAAACTGTGGGAAGGAAATGAGTGGCTCTGAAAAGATCTAGAGAAGGCACGTGCCCAGAGGTACAATAATAGACAGGGATGTCAGTGGGATGAAGGGAGGAAAAAGAAGAGTAAGTTCAGTGATGTAGTTTGTGCTTGTAATGTAGGTCTGTGCTTAGCTTGCAATAGTTTGTTTTGAATGTGTACACAGAATAAAGAAAATCACAGAACATAAGAATGAAAAAACCTGAGGAAAACAAGGCCCCTTCTGAAGGGACCCCCCCCTCCCCCTGACCACCATGTGGTTAACAGAACCTTTATTCCCCAGGCCCTTATTACCACAGAATTGTCAGGCTCCAATTGGAACCTTGAACACTCCTAATTCATTCCTGCGGTTCCCTGAGCATTCAAACGAGACAGAAATTTAGTCGGGTAACTTATTTAGGAAAGCCTTCTCCTCTTTCCTGTGCTGCTCACATTGCAGTATATTGCTGGCATTGTTGAAAGTGTTACTGGCAAATAATATTGCTTTGTGCATTATAAATAGAAATCAGGCAGCAAATGGAATTAAATGTGGACTGAAAGGCAAAAATTCCTGAGCAGAACAGTCTGTGTGTCTGACAGGAAATAGACAAACTTTGTTAAGTTTGCCCAGGACCAGCCTAATTTGATCTTGGATTTTTTTTTTTTTAAATGTGGTTTTACATGTCTACAAAATGTAACAACTACTTGAAACTGAAAACGAAGCCAACAAAATTAGATCTCTCCAGGGCATTCCAAATTATTTAAACCTGAGCTTTTCCAGCATTCCTGTGCAGCAGATAACAGTAAACAGCAGGTTAAAAATATACAACATTAGGGTTATACAGGCAAAAAATAACAGCTGACCTTTTTGAAGGAAAGATTAGCAACAAATCCCTGACCTGGATGATGGGATCAAGTGTACCCTGATAAAATTTGCCAGCAACACCAAACCTAGTGTGGAAGTGGACACTTTGGAAGGGACAACCACCCTGCAGGAACATCTGGATAGACTGGAAGGGTGTGCTAACAAGAACCTTGTGAAGTTCAGCAAGGGCAAGTGTAGGGTCATGAACCTGGGAAAACACAATCCAGGAGTGCAGCAAAGGCTGGGACGTTCCTGGCTGGGGAGCAGCTTTGTGAGAAGGGACCTGGGGGTCCTGGTGGGCAACAAGCTCAGCAGGAGTGAGCTCTGTGCTGCTGCAGCAAGGAAAGCAATGGGATGCTGGGCTGCATCAACAAGGGCATCGCCAGCAGAGAGGAAAAAGTCACCCTGACACTCTACTCAGCACTCTTCAGGCCACACCTGGGATTCTGTGTTCTGTTTTAGTCCCCACTATAGAAAAGAGGTGTGGGCAGGCAAGAGAGGGTCCAGAGAGAGGGCACAGAGATGATCCAAGGACTGGGAAGCCTTTCATATGAGGAAAGGCTGAGAGAGCTGGGTTTGTTCATCCTTGAGAAGAGAAGGCTTAGGGAAGACCTTATCACTGTGTTCCAGTATTTAAAGGGTGGCTACAAAGAAGGTGGAGACTCCCTTTTCACAGGGAGGCAGGCAGAAAAGACAAGGGGTAATGGATACAAGTTATTCCTGGGGAGAGTCCAGTTGGACACAAGAAGAAAACTTTACACAGTAAGAACTATCAGCCATTGAAATCATCTCACCAGGGAAGTGGTGGATTCCTCAACACTGGACACTTGTAAGATTCAACTGGACAGGGTCCTGGGCCATCTAGACCATGCTTTTGCCAAGAGAGGTTGGATGAGATGATCCTTGAGGTCCTTTCCAACCTGGTGTTTTTATGATTCTAGGATTCTATGACATTCCAATTCCTTAAACTGTGTAAAACATCAACTGCGCTACAATCCTGCAGTGTGTGGGTGGGGAATTGCACCCATCTTTCAGGATTTTCCATCAGTTTCTGTATTACTTAGGCATCTATCGCATAAAATATGAAGCAGATGAACTTCTTAGAGTCTTCAGCTTATTTTTGTATATGTTGACTAATTTCATAGATTTTTTTTTTAGTTTTGCTTCCAGTTGCAACTTTCACAAGAACATTATGGACATTTTTGGTGACAATTAGAGTGAAGAATGTCAAGTTTCCAACAGCGTCTATCATTTTCTGCTGGGGTAGCAAGGCCTTTTGGAAGATTAAGATTAATCTTTCCTGCTTCCTGGCTCCTAAAGATAGCATCCAAGCTCTCCCCTAACTGGACTGCAAGTTCATTCCACAACTAAAAGCTCTCCTTATCAAATATCTGTTCATACCCCTCCCTCTCTCCTTCCTCAGCTTGTTTCCTCTTCAGCATTTTAGAAAAAGATTTAGCCACCCTGCCAGTTGTCATATCAATACTCAACATCACTGAGTTGCAAGAATCCAGTCTGGTAAGAGCTAGCTGGGAGTTCCCTCTACAGGCATCTTTGGGGCTTTTTGTAAACCCCAAAAATAAAAAAATGTTGGGTTAGATCAGATAGTTTTCAGTTTTGTAATGCAAACCTTGAAACATGAAAAACCTTCAAATTTTTCCTTTTTATCATGAGATTTATATCAGAAGTTTCTTGGAAACTGTATTTCCTCTGAAAACACATTTTGTTTTTGGAAGAACCCAGCTGTTGTCTCCAGTTTTGCTGGAAATGCAGGAGGAACTGATGCCAGCCTTCCTTTGCTGGAAAAAGCTGTTGCAGGCTCTGGTAGGGGAGGAAGGGCTCCATGTGTACCCAGAGCACAGGGAGGTACATAGAGATTTGAGCTCTTCTTTAGCTTGGCTGGACATGGACCTGCCCTGATCTGAAAGCCAAGTGGCCGAGCATTCCCAAACTCCTTGTCTTCGCAAGCCAAGTGCTCCCATTTTCCCACTTTGTGTAACAAACGAAGAGGCCTTGAGTGCTGAGACCCAGCACAGGTTCAGGACCAAGGCACAGAAATCACAAACAAAGTCTGAATCATGCTTACGACTGTGCTGAAGTCAAAGAGGGTCCTGTGCAGACCCAGACACCTGGAGCTCATTCCATGGTCATGGCCAGGATCGGTGTACGTGATCCTACACTGTGGCAAAGCTCCCATTGATCTTCATTATGGGGGATGAGCACAGGAGTGAGCTGGCACTGAGGAAACAATTAACGTACAAGAGACCTTTATGAGTATTTTAATTACAACCCCTTGCTTTAAAATTGTAACCATGATCTACAGTGATAATTTATACAACAGATTGGTAGTAAAAGCGTAAAAGAGATTGCAAATGGGAGTTTAATAATTGCTGATTATTTTAGAAATGTTGTCTTGTAAAAAAAGACATAGAAATAAGTGATAATCAAGGGTGAAGGGATTACTGCTGTTGATTTAAGAGCTTGCTGAGGCAGATTCGAAATCCCAAAGGCAGAGCATTTCCTTTAGCAAATAAAAATGCAAAGAAGAACAGACCGGTGGAGTCTTGTTCGAACAATTGGCAGGCAAGTAGCAATAAATCATGAAAAAAACATTTCCTAAACTTTCCCTTTTAATAAATTAGGTGTTGTTTGTAAAGTAGCTTGGGAGAACATGTTAGTACAGAACTGCTAGATAGGTAACAAGCCAAATCCATCTCTGCATTTCGGCCCAGTTGCACCAGGGATGAATTTGGCTCTGTCTCTCTACAAACATAAATCAAGCTGTTTGCATTTTGTCATTACACTCTCCCTGACCCAAGAGTATACATTTCCTTGGCAACAGCAATTAAAAGCCTGACAAAAACAATACACATTATCTGCATAATTTTTTTCTTCCTTAGCAAAAGTTGTATTTTCCCACTCCTGCCCCTCCCTAAGTAAGGAAGATTAAGGGGCCCATCCAGTTTCCTGTGAAATTGAAGATAAAAATTCCTCTGGTTTTTACAGCAACACCAGTGCTTTCTTCATTTAGTGATTATTTGTTTGATTGATGGCTGAGCCAGCCAGCAGTCCCAGCTCCATTGGCTCTGTGCTTGGCTTATAAAACTTCTCTTGTTCATGTCCATGGACATGGCCATGTCCATTCTCTTTCAAAGAGAAGAGGAAGGTGGATGCACCAGTGCTGCACTGGGAACCTTCTGAATTCCCAGGTGTTTGGAGGAGATGGCAGCAACTAAAAGGGATTTCTTTGGGAAGTTCATCAAAAGTAGGAGCCAGATGGGTATTTTGGGATCACACACATCTACTTAACCAAGAGATTCACATTATCCCTCATGGTTTATTCTCTATAGAATATTTTGATGAATTTAAACCCTCTTCCAAACACTTATCAGACTTCCCTTCCTGATGTAATGCAATCCAAGACTACATTAAGTGTATAGCTAATAATTGCAGGAATTTCCATCATGGCTTTTCTCAGCTAGGTATTCCAATTAGGGTGAGAGAACTCGCACATGCATCAGTTATAACATACTTTTTGAGTATATACTTTTTGAGTATTTTTGAGAAAATACTTTTTGAGCTTCAGCAAACTTCTGCTCCGGGTGGTGCAAAGTCCAGTCCCTGTCTTTAAGGAATTTTCTATGCAAAATAGTTTAGTCCTGTCCAATTCTATTTCCAGAGGAAACCCTAGTGAGTGTCTCAGGGTTTATGTTCCCAGGCTTCAGGCAATCACTGCATCTGAAGGTGGTGTGTTTATTCTCTTGCAGGGAGCTGAGCTGACAATGCCAACTCTGATGAACGCTCACCTCTGCTGGAGATAAAACTTGCTTCTGCTCACTTGAGATGGCTGAACCTGACTTGTAGCCTTTCAGCTGGCATTGCAAGGAGCTGGGAGATGACCAAGAGTCATCACACCCACTGCAGCCAGTGGTTCAAGAGAACAGTATTTCCATTGGCTGAGTCTGAGAAACCCACCAAGGTGCCCTGTGTTTACCTGACTAATGGTAAGAAAAATAGCAAAAGACCAAAACAAAATCTGTTTTCCTCCTGCCTTGCATGTTTGCATGGCAGCATGAAAACCCCACTGCCAGAAACGGCAGTCCTTTTCCATTAGCAAAACTGAGCAGTCATTACCACCACACCAAAAAAGACCCCAAATCTGCTTTTTGCTGCTTCTGAGCGACGGGCTGCAGGGGGGAGGTGGATTTTCCGCATCTGTTTCCTCCATCTACCTCTCGTTTGCTGCTGCAGGGCAGGAAACACATTGCTCCGTGCACCAGCCGCTGACCCCTCTGGGAGTCAGCCTGCGAGCGGGGCTGGAAGTCCTTCACACTTCATCTGGTGGAACTCTGAAAACATGGATTGCTGTGAAACCCAGCCTGACTTGCTGCGTCAGGGCAGCAGCCTGAGCAGGGAGTGTGTTTACTTTGGGTATAGCGAAGAAAAAAGGAAAAGGGAAAAAAGAAGTCAGTGAAGGCAAGGAAAAACAAAGAAAGCTGGCCTCACCAGGTTTCAATAACTGTGCATGAGGAGCTGGCTCCTTCGTGGGTGTGCCCTGGCTGTCCTTTCGCACTGCGATGCGGGTCAGTGCTACCAAGAGCTCCCTTATTGCCCACTTCTCTCTCATATATCTGCTCATAAATATCCCTCAGGATGTCCTCTCTGCAGGAGGAGCCGTGGTTGAGTCTTTCTTGCTGTGAGTAGGTCCCTGAAAGCCCATCACCTGACTCCAACAACGTCCCTGTCACACCCCAAAGAGCCCAGTCCCAAGGCAAGGCTGTCCCCTCTCTGCCCTTTCCCCCGACTGCCATGAAGTTCCCCTTCAACCTTTATGTGCTTCAGAGTACTGGCAGCCAATGTGGCACCACAATATGATCTGCCAAGGAACTCTTCCACTCGCTCCTGCACTTCCTTGCTGTGTGTGGCTGTTGGGTCTTGCAAGGATGTTTGCCACAGCAAGAATGTGTCTCTTTTCCTAAGGCTTCAAAGCATAGAAAAAGATGTTGTTCTTCCCCACCCATCCTCTCCTGACAAGGAATGCTTATGAGCAATTGAAGATAAAC
Source organism: Ptilonorhynchus violaceus (assembly GCA_013397565.1). Classification (NCBI taxonomy): domain Eukaryota; kingdom Metazoa; phylum Chordata; class Aves; order Passeriformes; family Ptilonorhynchidae; genus Ptilonorhynchus; species Ptilonorhynchus violaceus. Next base: position 168,746 of record VZRJ01008650.1, on the reverse strand, counting down.
ACTTGTCATAAAAAAACTTGTCATGTCTTTTCCCAGTAACCTCTCGGCATCTGGCCCCTGTCTATACTGCAAACCCAGATAAGTTCCCTTCCTGATTTCATCCAGCTCATTTTCACACTTTCCAAAACTTGAAACTTGCACGCTGACGAGCCCTGGAGACTGATTGAAAATAGCCTGTGTTAAGCAAAAACACCAGCCAGGTCTTCACTGTGCAACAGCCTTTCCCAGAATCTCCCACAGCACCTTATCCAGTTCAGCAGAGGTCAGGGTGTCATTTCAGGGCTCAGCTCTTCAGCTTGGGTCTCCCAGAATCACTTATGGGGGCCCTACCCGAGGCTGACTCCCTCATTAACAAGGGAAAAGAGACAAAAGGGGAAAGAGGTTGTCATTTTAAGAGATTTCTAGGTCATACAGCAGAAACAAGAAGGCAACACTGAATTGCAGCCATGAAGAATGCAATGGATTCCTCTGCAGAGCAGGCAGAGGGTGCAGAGAGACCATGAGGTGTTTGCGGCAGAGTTATGCCCTTCTCAGATGTGCACAGGTACCCACAGCTGGGTCACAGGGGAGGCTGTGCAAGGGAGAGCAAGAGATGCAAAGAGCAGTAGCAGAGCAAGGACAAAACGAGGTGCTCTGAGGTAACATCGTGAGTCCCTTCAATATTTGTCGCTTCGTAAGCAAAAATCAGTCCGAGGCAGTGTTGTTTATCCCACACAGGAAGGATGTGCCTTCATCTTCACCTCACCCCGACCTTTTAATCCCCATCGTTCTCCTTAACGAGACGTGCTCTGAATGCCCAGCAGATAGAGTGCAAATGAATCCCTGGCGTGCACAGAACTGCAGGGTTTAGTGTGGGGTGTTGATACAGCTCTAGGATTATGTACAATTAGACTGTCTAGACCACATTCAGTGGGGATGGGGATGGGGTGAGGATTACCAGCTGGGAAATCAGATATTCAGTGAGAGGGTGGGCAGCTGGGTTGGTGTGGGAGAGGAAGCCAAGTGGAAATGTAAGAAAGCACCAGATAAATTGCCAGTGGGCCGGATTTATTGTGCACCCTCAGCTTCCTTGCATTGGTTGTTCCCTGTGCTCAGCCCTTTGCAGTCCTGCATGTCTTTCTTCCTCCATATCCCTATTAGCATGGAAAATGTCATTCCATTCCATTAACACTGGGTCAGTGAGACACAAACTGGACCCTTAAGATCATCAACTCCAACCATTAGACCAGAACTATCAAGTCCACCATTACACCATGTCCCCAGCTGCCACATCTACATATCTTTCAAATCCCTCCAGGGATGGTGATTCCTCTTGGACTGTGGCAGAAAAAAAACAGGTCTGCAGGATGTTCTTCTAATCCTTGGTCCATACTCACATCCATGATTCTTCCCTTCCAGTCGCCTGGGATATTCACCTTGCTACCAGGTATAGGAGTATTCCTACAGAAATCAGTCAGTCATGATCTATTTGATGTGCCACAGTGAGTACTATTGACTCTGAAAGCAAAAATGTCCTATTTTGTTCCTATTGATATTCCCTGCAGGCAACTGGGCCCAAATTTACCCCTGCACCAGTGCTGAATATTGAAGACAAGCAGAGGGGAGGTGACCTGTCCCTCCTCGGCCTGAAGCTCGTGGCACAGAGATTGTTTTTCCCACGGGAAGTAGGTGTAGGTGTGCTTTGGGGACACTTTGAGTGGCCCTATGGGGACATGGTGGGCACAGACCACCCTGGGGGGATGGCTCCTGTTCTTGCTCCTTTGCATTGTACTGTGCTTTGCCTGGCACTGGTGTTTTGGAGCCAGATGGTCCTGCAGCTTGTTGCTTCTTGCAGTTGGGCCCTGCCAGCCCGAGCAGACGGATCGGAGGGGCTCGGCGAGAGCAGGAAGCTGCATTTGCTGAGGCGCAGGAGCTATTTTAAACACACCAGCAAAGTCTAGCGTGGAGAAGACCCTGCTGCCTCAGAAGCATATTTAGCCCATCTGATATAGAAACCTGACCATATTTTACAGAGCACATCCTTTACCCTGCTCCAGGCATGGCCTGGGACTGGGAGGCTTCGTGCAGTTCCAGCCATTGGGAAGGAGAGCCCTTTCTCCAGCAACCAGTTGAGGAAAACCACAATATTAGTTGCATAAGCTGGAAAACCAAGCACTTAAATTCCTCTGCTTCTTTATTTATTCCTCTCTCGGTGCTGTTGGAGGATCTTCAGGCACTTCTTGGCATCACTCCTTTACTCACTCACTCGCCACACTGAAATTTGTTGGGGGGAGAAATGTGAATTTTTGCAGCGCTGTTTAACCTGTCCTGTGGGCAGCAGACCTGCCTGCAGGTGTCCTGCCTGCCCTGACCCCAGGGCACCAGGGGCTTTCATCCCTGCCTGGGATAACTAACTGATCCTGCACTCAGGGTGTGCCTCAGTGCTGGGCAGTGTGGGTCCTTTTGGACTGTCTTTAGCAGAAAGAATTGAAATTAATCTCTCTCTGCTCTTGTCAGCCCTTATATCACAGATGTTACACAGTCTCCAGCTCTTTGTAGTTTCCAGCAATACTCGGCTTTGTGTAGCACCTCAGTGGCTTTCCCTGTCTCCTCTTGGTCCTTGGATATGTGCTGCTGCTCACTGACATCCCACTCTCTGCAGGGTGGAGGCAGGAAACACTCTGCCGACCTTTTTGGCTCTAAGGATGCACTTTCCAGCCCGAACAAACCCCAAGAGACTTGAGGTTTTATTCTCACTGCATGACAAGCAGCAGCAGCCATAGGTGTGGGGTGCTTGGGATGAATCCCCCCACACCACAGCTGGCAAAACAAATCTCTCCACAAAGTTTTCACCACCTGTCCAGCTTCCTCCCCACAGGAAATCCAGCCTCCCCCACTCCCGGAGACGAGAGCTGCACCTTTGTTTGCAGCTCCCTGTTCACAAATAAAACCAGTGCTGACTAGTAAACACAGAGCCACTGAATGTGCAAAGCAACACCCAGAGCTTGGAAGATAATGGTGGTTTTTTCCTACTGACGTGGGTAAGAGGAGCTGCCAAATCCTTGAACTGTGTGCAAATAGCTCCTTGTTACTGAAATTTGCTTTCCAGCAGCACCCTAAAGCCCCAATTGGGATCGGGGTCTTGCTCTGTACCTGCTCTGCAGACCACACACATTTTCTGCACTCAGTTTGGACACTGGTTGGGATTGTAAGAGGAGAGAATTAGGGCCAGATCCAACCTAGATACAAAACTGACTCATCAGGAGGAGCTGAGCTGCAGAGAGTGTGGGATGCAAATGGATAGAAGGAACATGAGGATCACTGCACCAGATCTGACCTGAAGTCCAGCTAGATGAGTATGCAGCCTCCAAGTAAGTCTGAAACCAGTGGCTTCAAGAGCAGATAAGCAAATCCTTTCAGCCACGAGGATTATATTTCCCTTCCCTTCAGTGCTGATAGCTTAAAATCCCTTAAATTTGGTCTTTTTATATCTCACCTGCCCTAACTAGCCCCATACAATCTCTGTATGTCCCAGTAAAAAAAAGAGTCTCAAGACAGAAGAATTGGAAGAATTTGAACATTATAAGCACCTCCCTGCTTGACATATAGTAATTCACTGTCTTGAGTGAAAAGAAAGGAGACTATAAGAAGAAATAAAACTTTTAGGCTGGCTATTAGGAATAATTTCTTCACTGAAATGTCTGTCTGCTAGAGGCTGCACCACACAAAGAATATGCCCAAAGTCCCACTCTCCAAGAAGAGAGGAGAGAGAACATCCCTCCTTACACAAGCAGACTTGGAGAGGGACAGTTCATCTGGATCCTTGCACACAGACTTTCGTGAAGTATGTCATGGCATGCAATATTTTCAGTATAAAAACCTACTATTTTTTTCTTTTTTAAAGTCTTTTTCTAAGAACTGTTAGCTTGGAACTGCTGGAGAATCCCAAGTGAGAAATAAAAACCCGGACCAAATCTGTAGTGCCAAAGTGGCTGATCTCCCACTGAGCACAGAGGAAGACCTAATTCTGGAGAGGAAGAATCTGTGGGATACAAAAGGCTGGGAGAAAACTCCTTGAAGAAGCTTCCAGAAGAGGATTTCTATCTAGCAGGTCTGCCAGAGGTTCAGTGTTCCCTAAAAGCCACGCTGACGACAGATTATTCTCCTGGAATTTGCTTTGGGAAACAACTTTTATGATTAAAAGCAAAAACTTTAAATGATCAGAAGTTTTGCTGACTCTGTTTCAAGGATACTGATATTTTAACTGAGAGCATTAGGTTCTCCATTAAGAAGTTTTTGATGGCTAGGGATCTGTGGTGGTCCAAAAGTAATTTAAATATAAGTGATTTACATTTCCTATAAAAAAAAGCAGGAGGTGAGGAGAGTTTCACTGAGCACAATGAAAGAACTCTGGATTTATATGGAATAAAATAATAACCAGGCTGAACTGCCAAACCCCTTAATGACTACGTTCCCTTTCCAGAGATGGAAAAAGAGAAGTACCAGCACCTTTTTTTTCAATCTCACATTTCCAGGAATCTCTTTGCTTTGTTTTTCACATCAGGATTAGAAGAGGTAGGGGTAAAATATCAAGATAAAGGTCATCCTTAAGTATATTTAGTCTGATTGGAAATAGGAAATACCAGAAATCCCTCCAGATTCCCAACTCCACTTGGCCATTTCAAGACACACAGATAAATCCCCCAACATCTGCTTGCCTATCAACCCCACCAGAGGGAAACTGCAAACCATCTGCTTTTTGGAAAGCGATACCCAAAGCAGTTTGTTCCTGAGCTGGCTGGTGCTTCACGCCCTGCACCTTCTCCATGTCAGTGGCTGAGGAATGGACCCTGCAAAGGGACACTTCCAGCTTCTTGGCATCTGGTGGAGCTGCCAAGGAACCTCCTGCCTCTCTCCATTCACCTTCACATGGGCTGGGACAAAGGCTCCTACTCTCAGGAAACTCAGGTCAGGGCTAGTTCACCAAACATGAAAGGATCTGCTCTCTGAACCCTGACATGTTACGTGGCGTTTGTATTTTGGATCAAGTCACGTGTGCAATGGGTTGTTATTTTAAATTATATTCAAGGTGTGTGCTGTATATTTGCATCCTGTGCTGCAGGAAGGCTTTTTTTTTTTAAGTTCTTATTTTTATCTCAATGTAAACAAATGGACCATAATTTGGAAGAGCATCTGTGATGCTGCTGATGCTTTGAGCAAGAAAAGAGCTTTTGTTGCTGGAGGATAAGCCACGTTGAGGGAGCTCTATATAGTAAAACACCCACGCATCCTACACCCTTTCTCCTCCTTTATTTCCAGCACTGCCCATGATTTTCATCTTTCTGGTTTGTAAGACCCAAATCTCAGGTTGAACTCCACTCTCCACCAGTGGGTTACTTCAGCAAAATACTTTTTTAGGACCTGCTTAATTTGCTGGTTTTTTAACCTGCTGCTCCACTTCTGCTCAAGCAGCTTTTTTGCCAAGGATAGAAACGTCTTGGCCAGCTGAGGCTTTTATCGTGTTAGCTGCTATCTTAGAAAAGATAAAGTTCCAGATCACAAAATATTTCATTCTCCGGTAGCTGAAGGGGGAAGTTGTGGCTTACTGGAGAAACCTGTGAGCAGCAGAGGATCAGAGGAGAGACCTGCTGAACCTGGAAAACTCATGTCTGTTTTGCAGCTGAGCAAAACTGCAGTTGCCTCAGCACTGGTTAAAAATACCTGTGGCTTGATCCTGCCGGAATCAAAGGAAGTCTGCCTTGGGTTAAGAAAGGCGTTTTAAAAAAAGTGATTTTGCAACAGTGCAGATGTTTGCTTTAGTGTCACCAGCACAGGCTGGCCTAAGAGGCAGCAGGAATGAACACACACCCATGTGGCACTGGGCAGTTCACCATCAGGGTTAGCATTTCCATATTCTTTATGCCTTTCAGCTGATTTAAGCATCTTCCCTGCTGCAGAAGCAGATGAGCAGTACATCCAGTTACAGTCCTTAATATATTAAATTACTGCAGCTACATCCACTTGCCGGTTACCTGCAAACTCTGTGATTTCTGCTCAGAAATGTGCTTTCTGCTTTGCTTGGATCATGGCCAGCTGGCTTGTGGTGCAGCTGTAACCACACCACAGCAGCAAGAAGAGAGGAGCCACCCTGAGGGTTTTCTTTAGCAAGGAGCCAGAACGTTGTTTTTCCTTCATTTCCCCTGGTTTCCTACTTTGGCTTCGCTTTCAAGGTTTGTGGAGGAGGGATGGGTGGTTTTTGGCTGGTCTGTGGAGCTGACCTTTCCCTGGGTGCTGTGTCCCTGTGGCACTCACAGCCCATGCCAGAATTGCTCTTGGTGTCTGTGCTGGGAGAGGTGACGGATGATGGGGCTGGTGAGGATGCAGTTGTGAAGCAGTGGAGAGAAGGCTGACAGAACTTGCTCTTTGCACTGCACAGGGCCCACCCTAAAGCCATTAGCAGGGATCCCTGTGCCACAGATGTTTAGGTAACGGCCCAGAGCCTGGGGGGCTTGTCACCAAAGAGCATGAGGAGGAGCTGAGTGACAGCCTGCTCTAGCCCAGAGAATGGAGATGGAGCTGGCTTCCTGCAGCAAGGTTAGCAGACACTAAGGTGAGGAATTTGTGGCAGAGCTTCCCCTAATCTTTCACTCCCCAGGCAGCCAAACAAACCCTTCCTTCTGGCTCTGCCTGAGGTGCTGCTCCTTCTTCCAGTCTTTGCAGCTTTTTGGGACCAGGAGGGTCCTCAGCAACATGTGGGTGCTGCCTGTGGGCAGAGTTGACCCCTTTTTGCCGTAACAGGTCATGGGCAGTCACAGAAGAGGAAGATATTGATCTAGTCCCTACCTAGAGGCAAGTCTAAGGAGGTGCCAAGGGGAAAACTCCCTCAGCCTCACCATGGAGGGCCCAGAAATCAACTTCACAGCCACCCAACACAGCTCCTACCAGCTTCCATGGCCAGCCTCACAGAGGCCTGGATTGGGAAAGGCTGTTCTGTGCTGCAGAGCATCTGCAGACAGCAGTTGGACATCAAAGTGGTTCCCAGAGTTTTTGTCTCTCCTCCCAGTTCCTTTTGGCATCTTGCTGATCCTGAGCTGAGTTTTGTTCAAATATTCATCCTTGGAAGTGTTCAAGGCCAGGTTGGGTGGGACTTTGAGCAACCTGGTCTAGTGAGAGGTGTCCCTGACCATGGCAGGAGAGTTGGGCTAGATAGTCTTTAAGGTCCTTCCAACCCAAACCATTCTATGAGTTTTTCACATTATTTTATGATTTATTAAAAACTGTATTATTTTGTTGTTTTTTTTTTTAAAGAGTATTTTCTTCACAAACTTTCCTTCCCATTGGCACCATTCTGTTTTTAAGTCAGGAAAATATGTGGGGTTTTATTTTTAAAAAAAGACACATTCCTGTGAGCAATGTTAAAAAACAATAACAAAATTATGTCTGAGCTTTTCAGACTTTACATGGAAAATATTTTTTATTCATCTGCTTGGAAAATTATGTAAGCCTTGCTCATGTTCTTTCTTCAGTGGATTTTAGATAAATCATAGTTCAGAGGGCTCAATATTGATCTCCACTTGACTCCTGATACACCAGCCCCAGAGCTGTGTGCTTCTCCGAGCATCTCTGCTCACTAATTTGCCTGCTGGATGGCAAATGCCAGAGCCTGGAGGTTCACTTTCATTTCTCTGCCGCGGAAAATAAAAGCAACCTTGTGACTGATTGTAACTGATGAAGGGTAAAAGCTACATCGGTGCAAATGTTTCATTTCATTGCTGCATCCCCACAACGCTGCCGTCAGGACGTGGCACAGAGGCTGTACAAGAACCCTGTGTGTCGATGCCAGGCAGGTTCAGCACCAACATGAGCGGGGAAGATGGGAGAGCTTGGTTTTAATGCTTTTTTTCCCTACATTTTTTCCACATCTCCATCAGCTCAAGTGCCATCCCTCAGCAGCTTTTCCTGCTGCGCTGCCCTGACCAGCAGCTGCTCAGTTGTTGCTGTGTTTTCACCTCTCCAGTCCCAGCATCCTAAATCTCAGCATCTGCAGCTGGTGACACCCATTTGCACCAGGGCTTGTATTATCATAAATAAACAGAGAATTCAGGTTAGAGCTCACATATGTTCCAGCACTGGATATTACCAAGCAATTAATTCACCTGCCCAGAAAATTTTAAACACCCTAAATAGATGCCCAGGCAGGTTTTTCCAGGATCCTTTTCCACCTCTGATGTTTCACTTGCTGTCTGTGTGGGCCCATATTAAACACAGGCCCCACTTCAATCTATAACCACAGATTTGCTGAGAATGTTTTATTTTATTGCTCTGCACATAGAAAACCATGCAGGGAGGGGAAGGTGGGGGAGACCCTACACAATGGAAACCTCTGCTGGCCTCTTGTTTGCTTTGCCTTATCTAGAAAGCCACAAGGGTAAGATATAATCCCTTCAGTCCAAGCTCACACACAAGGCTCCTGTGGCATCGACCTGTGCTCAGCACTTCTAAAGATTATGGGAGTCCGTGAAAATAAGCATCTGTGCAAGAAATATGGATGTTCACTGCTGTACCCACCTGGAATCATGATCATCTGGGATCTCATCCCTCTCACTGTTATAAGGTGGAGTCTATGGAATTTCACTGTGACACCTTTCCATCCAGCTAGCTGCTACATCAAGTGTGACAAAATTCATTCTATTTTACTAAATCACCCCAAATTTAAATACAGCCTGGTTACAAACTGCATTAACCACCCCTCTGAGATTTGAGTCTATAGAGCAGATGCAGCAGCTAGGCCTGAGAAGTGACAGTAACACTGATGATGGATGCTCTCTTAGCAGGCCTGAAGTCTTCCCTTTTTAAGAAATAACTATTGTCCACTCCCCCCAATGCATGTCTGGAAGCGGGAGGTGCACAAACCTCCCAAAAATAAGTCTGGGCAGGTAAAGGTAGGAGAAGCAGGAACTTCCCACCAGAACAAGCTCAGAGTGGCAGAAAACAGACACTGCTGGATATGTTTTTAACAGATGTTTTGGGAACTGCCAATGATTTTAACAGCAAGATCTACCAAACTGGAGTTAACAACCTTTAGGCTAGCTGGGATTCGTATCCAAAACTTTATAGAGAGGTTTCATGGCCCATCATTTCTTGTTAGGAGAAAGAGAATTAAGTACTTTAAAGGGGGATATGGACAAGTTCCTCTTTATTCACGCTGTAAGAACCTGAGAGAAGGAGAGATCAGATACTGCAGGTACCCATAGTCACTATCTTTTGTAAGGGGGGACGTCAAAGCCAATTTCAATTGCATCAGCTGCAAATGCCTGACCCACAGAACCACCGTGTTAACAAATTGAAACAAATCCCAAGACGACAGACAAGCTCTGACAGACATGCAACAAGTTCCAGGCCTGTTGTCACAGATGTCTCTCCTTTCATTTGCCCTGATCTGAATGTCAGCACATTATCATCCCAGCTCAGGCCCATCTAGAAAAGACTGGTTTTAATTTGCACCACAGAGTGGATGCGAGCTCTGCACATCACTCATACCTGATAAGGGTTCATTCTCCAAGACTGGCAAATCCAAATGCTTCTGTGGTGGCTCTTCTTCTTCTTCATCTTCTTCCTTTTATGTTGCATTTCCCAAGAGAAAGCAGGGAAAAAAAAAAGGAGAAAATGCAAACCATTAAACTGTTGACAAAAAGAGATAGAAAATTTTGAATGGTACTAATACCAAACAGAAACATGAATTACATCAAAAACTTATTTCATCGAACAGTCTTGTAACTCAAGCCTGACATGAAAGCAAGGCTCCCAACATGCCTGTGTCAGACATCACCTCCCCATAGTGCCAGTAGTACATATGGAGAATGTGAAGCTCAGAAATCATGTGAAGCCTCACAGAACTACCCAGTATTTGAATGATAGAGTTGGCTGCAGCCAGCTCTAAATCCAAGGTTTAATCTTGGCGCTAGAACCCAGCGTTGCCTCATGGTCCAGCTGAGTCATTAAGCTTCTCTGTCCATTTCAGAAGAGAAAGTTTTACTAGAATTATTCAACTTTTCCTTATTAAAATACTAATTCCATTCCTTTGAAAAATCCATTGATGCCAAACGCAGAACAAAGCAAAAGGCTGAATTGTTATTTTTTTGGAGATTTTGCCCCTTGGAAAGTGGATGTCTTCAGCATTCAGGGGAAAAATCTGTTCACAGCCAAACTCCTGATTTGTCATCTCACATGTCTTGAGCAAGACCAGATGACCCCTGCCATCTGCTGTACCAGCAATAGTGTGGCCAGCAGGAGCAGGGCAGTGATTGTTCCCCTGTACTCAACACTGGTGAGGTCTCACCTCGAATTGTGGGTTAAGTTTTGAGCCCCTCATGACAAGAAAGACATTGAGGTGCTGGAGCTTGTCCAGAGAAGGGAATGGAGCTGGGGAAGGGTCTGGAGCACAAGTCTGATGAGGAGGCTCAGGAGGGACCTTCTTGCACTCTGCAACTCCCTGCCAGGAGGGTGTAGCCAGGTGGAGGCCGGTCTCTTCTCTCTACTAACAAGTGAAAAACAGAACTAACAAGAGCAAATGGCCTCAAATTGTGCCAGAGGAGGTTTATGTTGCATATAAGGAAACTATTTTTACCACAAGAGTTGTCAAGCAGTGGAACACACTGCCCAGGGAAGTGGCTGAGTCCTGGAGGTATTTAAAAGATGTGTAGATGTGGCACCTGGGGACATGGACAGGAGTGTGAGGGATGCAGCCTGGAGCGCTCGGTGCTGGCAGTGGCAAAGTGCCACGGAGCCACAGGCAAGGCAGGGAGGCGCTGCCGGAGATCACATTCGTCTTTCAGAGTAGTATTTCCAGATTGAATACAAGAGGGCAGCTCAGAGAGGTCAGAGGCAGAGATTGACTTTCAGAATGGTGCCTTTGACGTCCAAAGAGGGAGGACAGGCTCATTAAAAATGCAGTGTGGATTGCAAATCTGTCACACACCCAAGCCACCACGTGGAGCGGGAGGATGGATGAGGCGGCGATGGAGAACCTGCTGACAACAGCAGCCTCTCGAGTGACGGGTCAGTGAGGAGTTCGCTGCTATTCAGCAGTGTTTTGACAGAAACTACACAAAGCAACCGTGTGGGGGGCAAGGAGCAAATGTTCCCTTCCACTTGGAAGCTTGTTTATAATCTCGTGGTGGGGAAGTAAGACCATGAATGAGAATTAAGCTCTGCATTGATTTAGGAAAATCAGTTTAGTGAGGCAGAACAGGGAGGGGAGAGAAGCAAAGGGGAAATCATGGGGGTGAAGGGGAGGAGATGGCAACAGCAGTGATGGAGAGGAAGAGCAGGCAATGCCACTGGGACATGCTGGGTGAAGGCTCTACTGGCTTCTGCCATCTCCCTGGCTTTCCACTGCTGTGTCCACTCTGGAGCACTGGGTTCCACCTCCTGCACCAAATCTTGGCCGCAGTGAAAGTCCCTGTAATAGACTAAAGCTGATAACGTCCAGAGCAAGGGTAAATGCCGAACATGGAGCCACACCCTCTGCAGGGAGAGGTTTTGCATGCCCTGCACCGCTTCACTCCCACTCATCTTTCATCCCGAAGCGGTTGCCCGGTGGCTGCCTCACCACTGTGAGGGTAGTACCATTAACTTGCTGCAATTTGAAACATCCCCGCAGGAAAGTTCTAAATAAGTAATTCTTCATGTTTGGTGAAAATTTAAAAACAACAGTATTCATCAGACATTGAAGGCAGTGACTCTTGAAATGTTGCCAGGATGCCTCACAGATGTTTAGTTTGGGTTTGAGCTTATAGATGAGTGGGGTACGCTGTAAGTGCTCTGTTCTCATTTTACAAGCAATTCTCTCTCTAAAGCCACCTCCTGTTTTCAGGAAGTGGAAATTTCAGGCAGATTTTGGGGAGATAGAAGCCAGATATCCTGGAATATACAGATGATGATGCAGGGGAGACCTGAGATAAGGGAATTCTATTACATGAGTCTTTACTGCAGCAGACCAAAATTTTTTATGAGGGAGGTATTTATTGTAGCCGCAAGATGTAACATCAAAGCATCCAAACAAGTGTAACTCACTGCTACATGGGGCCACCACTTTCTCCTGGCAAAGTTCAATCAGACTTTATCTTGAGTGTGGTGAGGGTCTGGAACAGAATGCCCAGAGAAGATGTGAATACCCCATTCTTGGAAGTGTGGGCCCATCCCAAGGCCAGGTTCGATGGGGCAATGTAGGATTCAGTAGTCAGGAGCTGCTGTGTGGATCCAAAGGGAGGGTGTCACTTTTCTTCTTTTTTATTTTTCAGAATAAATTCATTTCTGTATCTATCAGAAAAGCAACTGCCTCAGGCAGCGAAGGGAAGCTAGGAGAGAAGCTACATGGAGTGACAAACTCTCTGCCAGTAAGTGCTGCGAGTATCTTCTCAGTGCCACCTCCCAAGGACCCTTCTGAGAGAAAAGAGGATGGTCACCTCCCCATCAGGCACAGGTTTAGCCTGGCTTGGATCCAAGTCGATTTTCCAGTGTATCAATAACTCTGGAGGTTGCAAGCACTAAGCTCTGTGTCTCTCCTTGCAGAGAGGGTCATGTGCTCAACCCAAACCTGGGGTTGTGACATGAATCCAAATGGACTGGAAAACAGTGGGGGACAAGCAGTACACGAGTGCTCCTCCCTGCTAGGAGTGGGCTGATAAAGAAGGGATGGCATGGTTAGTGACATGCCAAGGGAATGAAATAATGTCTTGAATGAAAGCACCGTGATAGGCAAGAGCCATATTTATGGGAGTACAGGGCAAGTAACATTTCATACATATTTCAGTGCTTCCAAGATAAAAAGGAAAGGTTTTCTTACGGGCCTTGTGGAATAGATAAGAGGATTTATAATAGCTGCATTTCTGGCCCATAATCCTTGGAAATGTGTGTATTTGCTCTGTATGCCAACTATTACATAGAGAAGAGCTACATGATCAGCTCATTCCATCATGTAATTTGGTCTGTAATAATTAAAGCTGATCTTTCTGTTCCCCTTGGCCCAGTAGAGTGTGCAGCTGTATCACCCTGCAAAGTAATGGTCATATGGCTGAGAGCCAACCATGGATGTAGCAGTGGGATGCACAACTCTCACCCCAGGTCTTGGCCCTTTAGCTCTCCCCTCTCCTATCCTGCTCCACCTCCTCTAGGAAGTCACCTCTGGCTTCCCACCACCACGACTGCTTTAAATTCAGCAGCACCCTTCTCATAGGAGAGTTATTTGGGAATCTATCCAGCAGGCACTCATCACCTCCATCCCTCTCCTGCAGCACAGCTACAACTCGTTGAAAATTTGGGCAGGGGTTTGACACAAGCGGAGAGTGCTGGGGAGCAGAGCCCTTTGCCCCCACGAGCTGGCCCCACAGAGAGACACAGGCTGGAAGGGCTCTGCTTGGGGAAGAAGCATCTTCATCTGCCTCTTCCAATCGTGGGTTTAATCCAGATTTGAGTTCAAGGAAGACGTTCTAGCAACAGACTGAGGATCACTCCTGGATAGAAGGATTCTTTCACTCTGGCTATCAACAGTTTTTCTGAGCCTGAGATGTTGGCTAGGTGATCCTTCCCTGTGCAGTAGTGTGAGTATTGGCATGCAGGATGGATCTATAAGGTTTATTTCCCTTCCCACATTGTTCCCTTTCTCCACTGGGGTTGCTCTTTGGCCCTGTGGGATGTGGTGACAGTATCTGCTCTTCTCTCCCATGAAATGAGAGCTGTGCTTCTCTCCTCAGGTCAGTTTGGGGGTGTTTCACTCCCATGGACAAAGACCTGGTAAGATTCAGGGGCTGGCAGCTGGGGTTGGATAACTTCAGACTTGCAGTCACATCTCCTGTGTGGCCCCTGGTGGCTCCTGGACGTTTCCCTAAGACACCAGGCCACATTTTGTGTTCCAGGATATGCATGTCCAGTGAGTACCCGAGATGTCCAACTCTGGGAGGGACACACAGATCACACACAGTTGGAAAGGAAGCCCAAGGCTGTGGTAAGTGGTAGATGAATGACCATCCATGAAACTTGAACAAAGGATCACTAAACCTTCCTAATTCACCTCCCAAAGTCCATGTCAAGGGGAAGGAGACAGATGATAGGAGGACTGTGGCTCTGTTTGGGCTTCCAGCTTTGATTGTCACATGTTTTTATGTGCCTCTGCTGCTCACAGACAAGCCACAGAGTTTTCCCCTTGGCAGAAAATCTGCCTTTGTGCCTCTCTAACGTAGACTGTGTCTCTTTGGTCCCTGACAAAGAACAAAACCCACCGAGTCTCCAGGGACAAAAGTAAAGCTCGGAGAAAGCTGTGGGATCCTGAAAAAGCCATTGATAACAGGATGCACAGGAAGGATGGAGGATGGGTGTTCACACACGTCCTGTCTGCTGTATCTTTTCAGTGCCCACCAGGCCAGCAGGGAGCACTTGATCTGACAGATGGTTTTCTTCAGCCCGGACAAGCCATGGGGGACATCACACACACCCACACTTCCCAGCTTCCGCTCCCAGGCTCTCCTAAATCCCAGCAAAGAACCTCGCTGCCCTTTCACACAAATGCCTGGAGACTAGTAGCTGCCCTCAAAACGTCCACATCCTCATCTGAGAACTAACGGAGTTACTCCTCCAGGATTTTCTGGCTTGTTCTGACCAAAGTCCTGACACCTGACACAGACACAAGCTCCGAGTGTCCCCTTCCTCGAAGTGGCAGAAAGGTGTCACTGTGAAGGTCACTTGGAATCCCATTTTTATAGCATGATCATCACCACACTGAGCTCCAAATAATTTGGGGTAGTCTATGAATTACTCATGCAAACTTGAAATTGCCCACAAGGACCACAGGACAGGTGACAAAAGCCAAGCCAGTCTCCCTAATCCAGGACCCAGGGCTGGTGAGGCAGCATCAGCCGTTCTGGGTGTTTGATGTAATCTCTACCTTTGAAGTGGTGGGGAATGGAGTATCTTTGATCCACCCAGACTGGCACTGTTTGTATGATTGACCTTGATAAATGCATATGTAAGAATTTCTCTTGCTCAGGGCTACAATTGGCTTTAGTGGGATCCCCCAAAATTTTTATTTCTAGGCATATAAAACTTGATATAAGCTGAAAAAGAAAATCCCGTCCTATTCCCTCAGCAAAGGCACCAGCTTCACCTCAAGGTCAGAAAACAGCTGCTGGGCCACATGGCCATCCATCCCTCACCCAGGTTAGAGGTCCTTGAGAAGAAGACTCCCCTCACTTGAAATTTAGGGTGTGGGTCTGAGGCAAGCACGTTTCTCCAGGAACAATGCAAGTCACAGCCCAAAAGCATGTGGGAGCCAGAGGCTGTTCTTGGTTTGGGGTTTTAGCTCCAGAAGAAACTTCCAGATGTGTTATGGGTTGCATGTATGCTGCCCCTTGCTGCAGGATCTGAGCTCTTTCTGCATAAAATCAATAGCAAGGCACTGGGGAATTTCCTGGACCGGTTTGCTTTCTCTCATTTTTTTTTAATTTACAAACACGTGTATAGAAATAAATACTATTTCTTAGAATTATATTTGAGAAAGGTTTTTGATTTTGAGAAGATTAATTTCTCGCCTCATTTAGTTTGTGGCAGTTAGAGTTACAAGGTTAGTGGCAAAGCAAAGTGACATTGCAAAGTGTCCTCTTTATGGTAGAAAGGCTTTTTACAAAGAGGGGTGGCATGTTGCAGGGGTTTAAAGCCGGTCAAACTGGTCTTGCCTGATCTGTTCCTAGAGTTCACTCCCTCTTGCTGGTTTTCCTCAAGCTTGTGACTTTCCTTTGTCACAAGCTCTCTCCAGCCTTGCCCTGGGCTTTGTGATCAAATGCTGAAGCCCATATAAACAGCTTTTGTACTTTCTGCCTGGAAAACCTCTTTGTCTTCTTACAGAAACATTTTCTCACAGTTTCTTTGGGCAGAAACCACTTTCCAGTTGAAATAAAAGCCTCAGTTTGTCTGTCTCTCAGCCTCTTGATCGTATTAAAATGCCCTGGGTGCATCAACAAATTTTAATTTCACCTCAAGGTAAGAAAGCCTCTCAAACACTTAATTCTAACGTCTCAGCTTGGAATCGTATTCCAATCTCTATCCTGCTTGTCAAAAACAGAAAGTCAATCCTGGTCTTCCACCCTTTGGGTCTCAAAGGTGGCCCTGAGAGTAGGCTGGGCATGCAGTTATTGTATATATATAATAAATATAATATATCATTATTGTGCATTTCTAAACTGAGAAAGTGTTTGCAGAAACACACTGAAGGGGATGAGGGACAATCTCTGGTCCTATAATAAATACAGGATAAAATAAATCAAAACCCTGCTGGGGATCTGGCATTTTGTATATTTCTTGCAGAAATATGGATTTTTATGGAAAATTTTGAAAGCTCTTGCTTTTGGACCAGTTTGGAGCAAAATCAAATTTTGCTTCTTTTTGTTTTCCCAGGATTAATATACTCACCAGAAAGAGACTGTGATTTTCAGAAAGCTCATCTATAACCAACTCACTGATATGACACAGCACATTCCCTGCCTAAACTTGTTGATTTCCATGTTTTTTACTATCCTGATTTCTGCCTTTCCTGCAATATTTGCTCTGCACTTGCAAAAAGACACACACAAGCTCCTGAGTACAGGCTGATCCCACTCCCTCAAAACAGAATTTACTGACAATCACCTGAAATAGCCACGTTTTTAATAATGATAGAGTGGCTAAAGCCATGAGGAGAGTAGGAGTTACATTAAAGCTACTTGTCTTTCCTTTGGAAAGTTGAGACAGGAGGCTACAACAAGAAGTATTGCTTAATATTTGAGCAAAAGAGAAATCCCTTTATATTCCTTTTCTAAGACCTTTACAGAACCATGACGAATTTTTCCCAAATGTGAAAGGGAGGATAAAGTTCACAAAAATCAATAGCAAGTCCATCCAGTGCCAAAGAGGAGATGGAAACCCACTGTGACAAACAGCTCAAGCAAAACAGAGCCATGAGCTATGGCCAGATACTTGTCACAGAGGAGCCTGGCCAAAGCTTTCTCTGCATAAAGGAGCAGGTCAGAGGCAGAGCAGAGGAGATCCATCCAAAAACTGGCAGCAAAATGTCAACACAGGAGTTACACAGGAGGTCCTGGGCAGTGGAAACAGGAAATTTACGATGGGAGCTGGACACAGGCAGAGGGATGAGCCAGGCAGACACACGAGTACTTTTCCATGTAGAAGACACAAACATAGATGATGTTTATGACAATACCAGTATTTGCACAAATTTTTCACAAAGAACAAGTCATGCAGGCTTCTTTACTCCTTTCTTTACTTTCATTGACATTTGCTTAAAGTCTTATCCTTGAGACATTTAGTTTCTTGGAACAATTTCCTTCAACTTCTGTTGCATCCCACACTGCTTCTGGTGATCCTGCCAGTGTCTGGCTATATTGGAGAAAATGGATATTTAAGGAACACAGCCTAGAAGATAATTTCCTTGAATAAAGGTATTCCCCCACCTCCTCACCCTTGCTGCATGTTTTGGTGCCAAGGGAAGATGCTGTGGGATCTGCGGAACTAGAAAAGGAGCAGATGTGGCACTTTGGGGTATTGGTTTAGTGGGCATGGTGGTGCCGAGTCAAAGGTTGGGCTTGCTGATCTCGAAGGTCTTTTCCAACCTTAATGGATCTATGATTCCATACCATTATGTCCCATAGCTAGCAAAGACAGGCGAGCAAGTTTTACCCAAAGCAAGAAAGCAAAGTTGAAAGCAAAGGGGGAAGAGGAAGAGGAAAAGAAAGGAAATCCTCATCAAATCCTCATTTATATATTTGCCCTTGATGCAGTAATACTGCCAGATGGCTGACATGTGAGGCCCAGTTGTGCAATGCTGCAAAGGGCTTTGCAATAAGAATTGAGAAAGCAGAAGCTGCTGGTTTCTGTGGTTAAAGCCAGCTGCCAAACACCCAGGAATGGAAAATGTCCCACAGCAGGGCCATACCTGCCTGCTCTCAGGCTGCTGACATTCCAGCATGTACTGCAGGTGATTCTCCAAACCCACAGGAGAGACCTACAGCCAGGAGCCTTCATGGAGCCTCCCTCTCCCCCGGGAGTGGGCTGTGCTCCAGGACATTCCCAGGCCCACTCACACCTCTCATTCCTTTCCCTTCTCTGAAAGCTCTGTTGCCCACTGTGCTGCCTCCGGGCTTTTGCAGGGCTCAGAGTCCCCTATCAGCTGCAAACCAGAGATCCCAGCACATTAACTGCACCAGAGCAGTGAAGGAACATGAAAATGGGAAACAGAGGGATGTAGGCTCTGTGTCACACCACAAGGCTCCTCTGATTGATAGGGGAAGCACCAGGGATGCACAGCCCACCTTCCAGGCAGGAACAGCACCCCAATCCACTAACACAGCACCAACGTGCAGCGACACTGCCTCCACTCTGGCTGTGCAAGGGGATTTACTGCATTAGCAGAGCTTGGAAATTTGGGTAAGAGGGATCCCTTCCAGCAGAGCTGGTGGGGCAGTGGAAGGGGCAGGTGGGAAAGCTGCAGTCCTCTCGCTTGTTTCTTAATTGGAATTTATTTAAGAAGCAAACAAATGTTTGCCCATGCATTTTCCCTTCTCTGTCCAGCCCTTCATGTCACTGTTAAAGGGGAGGAAATGGGGCAGGAACAACATTTCACTTCTCATTTTGATAGAGAACTTGGAGGCCTCAGAGAGTTACAGGTGACTGTGCAGGAAAGACTTTCAAAAAAATGTGGGTTTTTGTTAGAAAAGTGAAACTAGTAATTTTCCCATTGCCAGGAGTTAGGGTCTTAGCGGATCCCCTGACGTACAGGTCACCCACAGAGAAGTGTCCATCTCGAGGCAGGTGAGGGTGGGTGATGGACACAGCACAGGCACTGTGCTTGTGTAGCCTTTGCTAGAAAAATACTGGAGATAATCAGATTATAAAAGCAAAGCTTGAGGCTGTCAGCACTGTCCTTTCCCTCATTGCCTCAGGATGGCTTTTAAAGTTCCGGGGAATGTTCATCATTTCCCATTAAGTCCCCTCTCAGAAGGTAGGACCTAAAGCCACTTGCAGCTGTTCCCGTGCTCCCACACAGCAGGGGAACAGCTGAGAGACTTTTTCTTCTCATTTTTCCCTTTGTAACAGCTGATCTCCCTTGGGCCACAGCAGTGGAAGGAAATAAAGTTGCTCTGGGATGGCAGAGGATGCTACGTGCACGTGTCCTGTGAGCACAGCCATGAAGGGGCAGAGAGGCTCAGTGCCCTGAATGCCATCATCCAGCCTCGTGTCCCCTTTGCCTGGGGAGCCCCTGTGCCAGGATGGGCCAGCCAGGATGTGGGATGGGCATCCCACTGGGCACACTGTCCCCCTGTGCTCCATCCCCCTGGGTGGGAAGGATGCTGACAGCATTACTCAGGACTTGCAAGGGAACTCTGCAGCTCCCAAAGGAAATCAGAGCAGCACAAAGGCTTCCTCTGAATCAGTCTTAATCCCACATTTGGGTGTGAGTGTGGGTGCACATTACCTGGCAAGCTGTGGGGAGAGGGAGAAGCCTGTCCTGGGAATAAATGAGCATTGCATAAGGGCAAAAGTAGATGCCACAGACAACTTGAAGAATGCTTTCAGCCTGAATCTCCAGTATTTTCTGGCCTTTTCTTTAGGGCATGTGGCACACTAGAGACCTCAAGTGACACAACAATCCAGATGTCACTGGTGTCAAACAGCATTGCAGTGGATTCCGCTATAGACAGTACATCACAGGATGTAACTTCTTCAGACTGTGGGCTTTGCACTCCACGTGTGCAGATACCGCTAGAATTCACCAAGCAGATCTTCCTATTTGGATATGTGTTCTGCAGCAACTTTCTCTGGGGTATTCAGATGTACCACATATACAAGCCCATCAGCCTTCCATACAGCCATCACCTCCGTTCCCCTTTTCCGGGTTTCTGAACAGTTTCACTCAAGCACCCACACAACACCTCTCCTGAATTAGCATCTGGAGTCTCAGCTGCAAAACTCAAGGCAAAAACTTCTTTCCTGCTCCTCAGACCACCCCATTTCCCTCCTCTCCAGTGCAAACCCCCCCCCGCATTGAGGTTCTCTAGCACTGAGGTTCTCTCATTGGGCCTGGGCACATGCTGGGTGTCTTTTCCACGTTCCTCAATGGGTTTCTCAACTCCCATACCCTGGTTTCAGGTGTGCCTCTTCATCATGGCAGAACTTCCTTCCTTCTGCCACCACCCTTCACTCCCAAAGAGCCTCTGGCATCCCTCTGTCCCTGTGCATCCAGTGATGTTCTGTTCTTAAAATCATTTTAAAGACCAACCAAAAGAAAAAAAAATCCAGAGCAAGAGACACAGACACCAGAAGCAACTTTAAAAGTCCCTGGTTACTTTTGCCTGAGAGCCCAGTGATTCTGCATCTCGCAGAACTGTCTGGGAGCTAAAAATATGTGACCTCTACAAGGAGAAATACATAAATCTGCTTGGCCTTCACAAGTCACCAAACTTTCAGGGTAAAGAACGTTCTGCAGTCTCTGGTTTATTTTCAACTTCACTTCTGCAATCATAAAAGTCTATTAGTGCTGAAAACCTGGAATTGAACTGCCCTTCGGAAAAACTAGACCCAGATTAATGTACAATGTGGTCTGCTCCAAAGCACAAATTAGTCACGCAACCTTAAATCATTCAGATAAAAGTCTCAGAAAAGCAAGTACCTTTCTTTCATGACTAGTACTTGGCTATTAATAAATTAATTAGTGTAATGACTGTGTTTCTTGGCTATTAGTCACTCAGATGGGGGTCACTGTATTCTTGTCCCAAAAGAGAATTGCTTTAAGTCTGTTGCAGTCTGAAGGATAAAGACTTCTCCAGTCTGCTTGTTCTTGTTGTGAAAGTTTGAGCAAACTTAAGCCCCTTTACTAAGTGTCCCCATGTCCCACAGAGCAGTCTCACTGTGAGCACTGGCTGCTGACCAGGAGCAGAAGACACGTTCAGAACCAGGGGTACCCAAACCTGCAGAGCCCGAAAAAGCCCCCTCAGCCTTGCTCATAGGAAGTGCAGTGAGATGGCAGCCCTGCAGAAAACCTAATTACCACCCACAAGCTGGAAGAAACAGGCTGGTGATCTTGTATGGTCAGAAGCGGGACAGAGAGAGACCTGCCAGATCACGTCCCTGCTTGTGGCAGGGGCACCTGGGTGTGTCAGGCTGGAAAGGCCCTCCTGAGTCATGAAGGGATCACCCCCAAACTCCTCTGCAACCCTACAGTACGGGATGGGCCAGCTGGCAGTGAAACAGCAGCAGCCTCTGTGCTCTTATTTCTGCTGAAACTTGGTAGAACTTTTGGGGGAGGGAAGGGTGAGATCTTTATCAGCAAAGTAGCTCTAACAATTCTAACAAATGTTTTGTCTAGCAGAACAGTTCTATGGGACCAGCCCTGAAAGCCATGAGGGACCTTCAGAGGAGCAAATCAGGTTGGGCTGAAGCTCCTTGCTCAAGCAGTGCCAGCATTGTGACCCTCTAACAGTTCCCCATCCCTGGTCACTCTGTAAGTGCACCAGTCCTCATGCCAGCACCAGGACAGCAGCCTGCGGAAGGAAGGGGCAGAGGATGGACTGCCCTATTTGGCTGGTCTGTAACAGTAAATTTGATCTTGGATTTGTGCTGTGGGAGCCTTGAAGGATGGTTTCTCAGCCTCAGCTACTCTGCCTGTTCCCTTGCCTTGTTGTAACCCTGTCCCTACAGCTCCTGCTGGCTCAAGATTAGGTCTGCCCCATTTTTAGCTGGGATTTGCTAAGCAGAGAATCCTCATTACGGTTTGGGAACCACCTGATGGCACATGCACAGTGCAAGGAGGATGGGCAGCTACAGCAGGGGTAGCGTGGACTCCCTGGACACCCAGCACCCACATCAGAAGGGCTGCACTTCTCTGCTGGCATTGGACAGGAAAATGAGGCAAAGAGCCTTGAAAAACCCTTTCATCTAAACATGACAAGTGTTGGTAGAAATACGGTCTGAAAACGTTCTGCTTTCACAAGATGAGAACAACACGCACAGCCCTGCGGCGCCTTAGTCAGGGGTTTGTCACGTCCCCCCTTAATGGGCACGTTCCCTCTCAGGGATTTATCCCCAGGTTTCCCCCAACCCCTCTCTGTGCAGGTGGCACATGAAGGGGCTGAGCTGTAAGCCAGCTGCAGAGCAGGAGGCCGAGTACAGCATGCAGCACAGTGTGAGACATGCAGAAATGCAGACCACAGAAATTATATCTGGAGAAAGACGTCCCCTCACCGAGGGTGTCTCAAAAGCTGTGAGCCAGGAACAGCCCATATAATGTGTGCATTGGGGGAGGACACAGCTGCAGTGGGAACTGAGTTGTTGCAGGACTCATTAAATGCATGTTACACTGGGTAGTAGCAATGTGGGGAGGGTTACTCCCTCTATTGCTCCAGGAAATTCATCTTTTCACCCATGTGCAGGAATGCAGGGAGTTCATGATAAGAAAAGGTCTGGGGCCTCCCTGTGTCCCTCCCTTACCCGCGAATACATCACTCACTACCTGTCCATGGGAGGCATCACCACCATCTCTCACGTGGGCTACCAAGTGCATTTACAACTTTATCTAAACGTGAGTTCAAAGGGTTGGGATTTCCTAAACCAGCTCCTGACCACAACAAGCCTTGGCAGGGCAGAGCTGGTGATATGCTCCCACATCCATGGGCATGGGCCAGGCTGCTGGGCTCAGGTCCCATCATACTCAGCCCACATTCTCCATGCTCTGGTTGCAGCCAACACCAGCCTTTCTCTTGACTTTGATCAAGAGATTTTCTGGTCTCTGCTTATAAAACCCTCTGAGGGAAGCAGGACCTCACTGTCCTGGACCAGGACCAACACTTGTATGGCCCTTCAGTTGCTACACCCACGGTTCACAATCAGTTTAAGCCAATCTGAGACCATATTGTCACCCAAAAATGTGGTCCTGCCTACTCCCTGTCTTGGTTGCATATTTCTGCTTGTTCCCTTGTGTCAGCACAACTTGTGGTGCAGCTACCAGCAAGCTGGATCGGCTTGGTGGCTCATTTTTCAGCCAGATTAGCAGGCTGACCTGCCTCACCATGTGGTTCCACAGCTGCTAGCCTGGCACAGCGGTGGTGGCAGGAGTGCACAGCCAGGAATAGGGTTGGGTGGGATAGGGCAGACAAGCAGGACTGTCCCTTTTGGCAGCCAAGCAGAGCTGGATTGACTTGAACTTCTCGTGAAAACCTGCTTTTAATTTTCCCCTTGGTAAGTACGAATAATTCCCTTTTAATGGGGAAGTTGTGCGGCTCCATTGTGTTTCAGAATCACTCTAACCACAGCATCTTTCTGCAGATCATAACTGTGTTAAGTGTGTTGAGCAAATAATATTTCAGCTGCTAACAGTTGAGTCAACAGCAGGGTGATCACGATTTAATCTTCTGTTTCGCAGGGGGAGGCTGCACTGCTGTTTTACAAAGCCTTTTTCATCACAATAGGATTCCCTGAATCAAAGGCTCACAGGTGTGATTTTTGGCTGGCAACAAACTGTTGCATTCCTATCAAATGCATTCTGCTTTCCAAGCACAAATAACCTTCAACTCCTTGGTTCGGGAGAACTGCTTTCCAGAAAAGGAAGGTGTTGCCTTCCCATGAGTTCAAAGGCCCATCAGGAATGTGGTGGTTAGGATGCTGCTAACAAGGAATCTTGCATTACTGAGGAACAATTCCTAGAAGTTAACCAAGCAAAAATGCCTACAGGAGGCTCAAACTAGCAGAATTTAGAGAAAGAAGTAAATTCAGCCATCAGCAGTAAGAAGAAGGCTGTGTCTCCTTTTTCTACAGAAGCTGAATAAAAACCCCACGCTCCTTAGCTCTAAGCAATGCCCCTTTCAAAACTGATGGAGTAAAAGAGACATCTCTTTTAAAGACAAGCTAAAAATCTGCTGAATTTTCTTGTTGGTCTTTGTGGGAATATTACTATATAATAGTCAACGGCTGTGCTCTTTGGGAGGTTAGATTAGATGTGCATAAAGATTCCTGCTGCCTTTTCAGGCTATTCATTTTGTCATATGGATTTCTTTCAGAGTGCCTTCTTTTTATTACCTCAACATTCTGAAGACAGGCAGTGATTTCTAATTCTCTAGAGGACTTTGCATGGCCACAACAGCAGAAATGAGCAATTTTATCCTGCAGGGATGTGGGAGTACCATAAAGAAGAGGCTCCCAATATGCAAGATGTAAAAGAAAGCAATTCCTTTCCCAAGAATGTGAAGTGGTCAAACCTTTAGCAGTCAGCTATGCTCTGATTTCAAATATCTCATGAGAGATCAGAGGAATTTGATACAAATTCATTTCTTGGGTGTTTTAGTATTGACAGACTTCCTCACAGAATTTATGCAAGCAGTGGATTGAGGCCAACAGGTCATTTGAGCCTGCGGGCTGCCTGCCAGGGTATATCCTGGATTAAGGCAGGAAGGTGGAAATGAAAGGATGGAGCAGTCCTCCCGTGCGGGTGGGATTTGTCCGTATGCAATGTTGCTCTGTGGGGAAGCCATTCACCCCATCTCTTTTAGGACAGCTTCTTATCCTTAGGTTACGCTTGGGATACCTTTAGGAGAGACAAGGTTAGGGAACAGGGAGCTCAGTGGAGCACGGAGCCTGTACCTCACCAGCCCCTGCTGCTCACAGCAAACCTCAGTGTTTGCACAGAGCCCTGTTGCAACACCAGCTCCATCTGTGGGGTTACTGCAGTGAGGTTGCTCCCTGCCCACCAAAACCTGCTCCAGACCACCTCAGTCCCAGCTGTGGCAAGAAACTGGGGAGCAGAGAGGACAAACGAAGAGGGCAGGAGTGCAGATGGGGGCGAGGTTGATCCACGTGTCAACCTACAAGCCAAAGCTGGGAGGAGAAAGGGCTCCTGCCCCTGCAGTAGAGGGCTCTGGAGGGGAGGAGGCTCTGCTGGGGAGAAGGGCAGGTGAGGAGCCACCCCATAAATCTGGAGCATGTGCTGCTTGCATATGCCGTTCTGCAAAATCTGGGTTAAAAAAGATGATCCAAAGCGAGCAGAAAGTATCTCCTTGCAATACATGTGCAATCCAGATGTAATATCCAGAAGGAAAAGTCACCCTCATCTTCAGCAGTACCTGGCAAGCTTGGGGCACTGAAGTTGCAGACTCTTCTCCGTAGAAGTTTTTGCAAATACAAGGCGGAAGATTTTGTTTTTAAGAGTCTCCCTGAAGTAGGGAGAAGGAGAGTTGGTGTAGGAGGTGCTCCGTAAGTTCAAAACAAGCCACCATGCTCTGTACTACATGTTTTCCTTGGAGAGCAGAAGGTACTGAAGCAAAACCACTGGCAGAGCTGTAGCAATTTGGGGGTGCAGCTGTCAGAGCTGCTGTGAAGTGCCTTGATATGGTGGGAAGGGGGACAAAAGAGGGGAAGGCGAAAGGGAAAGGGGAATGAACTGCCGGGAGGGGGAAGCCACCACGATTTGCTTCTCTCAGTAAGGCAGGGCTTAATGTCTTCTGCAGACAAGGAAACAGCCTTCCACCACTGCCTTTTCTGAGCCCAGCTCCAGACAGACAGCAGGGTAATAAATCTGTCAGTCCCTCAACAGAGACACCTCCCCTCTGCATTCCTGTGCAGACCTGCAAAGGATTATTAGCTGAATATCTGCCTTTGAAATCAAAGCTAAACTTCCAGAGCTCCTAATCTGACCCTGGCAGTGTATCAGCTGCACAAATCTCCTGGTGATAATAGATAGGATATGTTATAATTCTCAGTAAGGAAAGCTCTGCATCAGATCCCTGCATCCCAGTTACATGGGACATTTCTTCCCAAGCATCCCCACCCTTGTTTTCGAGCCAGTCAACGGACAAGGATAAAAAAGAGGTTAAAAAACTGAAGTGGAATAGCTCACTTCTAATTTGTTGCTGAAAAAGCAGTTGCCTTGCCACATTAGATTGCCCGTGTCCTCTGAAAGACCCGGAACATTAATCACACATGTTCACCACACTCCCCTTGGATAAGAAGAAAAATGATGGGATGCCAAACTCCTGCATCAGTTCAGTAATTCTGCAAAGCTGGTCCTTATTATTTCACTTACAGACCCAATCTGCAATGTAACTGGTTTGGGTTCTTGCCCCCAGCTCCACCTGCACAGAGCAGGCTGGCAGGAGGAGTGAAGCAAAGCACTGGAAGATACATACCCATTATCTTATTACCCTTTGCCATCATCAGAGATCCATAATGACTGACATCCAAAAGACATTAAAAGCCTTTGAACTGATCATTTACAGAAAATCATCACCATCACTGTAGCTGGGTATTTCTAGAGGTTGGCTGGTGTCACACTTGAGATGCATTTTATGATACAGCCAGGAAAGACAGACGGGCAGAGCCAAAATACCCACACTGTTATCAAACATCAATGCTTTAAGAAGCCATATTATGAAACTAGAGTTTTCTGAAATACAGTCATGGTGAATTTTAATAAACTTATTAGAGCTGATCCAAGTTTTCAATCTTGGCTTTTTGTTTTGTTTTGTTTGCCAAACAACAACAATAAAAATTTCTTTAGCAGACAAAGAAATCATTTCAGCCATGATGTATGCTTGTGCTTTGGGACAGAGAATGAAAGACTGAAATTACAAAATACGTAGTCATGTCTCTGTGCTGCTCTTGTTCAAACCACACGGACTTTGGGAGGAACAGGAGAGCAAGCAGGATCAGGACGGGTTTCCATCACCTCCCAAAACTTGCCTCACTTCCAGTTTTTCAGCATTAAGAGAGTTTCTCTTTCCCTTCCACCTCTGCCTCCTGCTGGCCATGCTCTGGGGCTGTGATTTCTTGGGTGACAGGCTGGGCTGGGGACTTACATCCCTCTGCAATTACCTCTCAGCCCTTCCAGGAGTCCACCACCCCTGCGGTTGTGCTTGAAACAACTGCACTGGGTCAAAAGCCATAAGCAAAACCAACTCTCGGAGCTCATTAGCCCAAAAATCTACATTATTTGTTGCTTTGGAGGGGGTGGGAAGGAAGTGGGGGAGCAGCATCCCCCAGATCCCACATCCAGCATTTCTTGTTACACATCACCCAGCCATTTTGAAAGCCAGGCTAAGTTTTACAACAGCAAATGCACTTTAAGGAGAAACATTAAGAAATAAAAGATGAAAGGCAGGCTCAGAGGAGAGGAAGGCAAGGATTGTGGAAAAGGACTGAGGGACCAGACCCACATACTGCGACAGCTATCAGAGCAGAGAGGAAAATCACAGTGACACTGTATTTTAGGAAAGAAACCCATCATGAAAACCCCATCAGATTAGATTAGGCTTCTTTCCTCCAAAGCCTTGGTGTATCTTGAAGAGCAACAAGGTTTCTTTAAATAACCTATGTGTTTTACTTGGTCCTGCAGGTTGGGGAGAGTTCTGGATATGCAAAAACTCACTCTGGGCTCAAATAGTGCCCCTCCCATGATGGAGAATGGGTGTTCGTGCTCCGAGGGCAGGTACAGCCCGTGACCACTCTTCCTGTACCCCTCTCCAGCACAGGGAAATGGGGGGAGCACACCAGAAGCCCCCCAGCACTTCACCCTGTGAAAGGGAGGAGTGGCAGCTCATCTGTGGTTACAAGTCCATGTGGGCTGAGTGAGACATCCCCTTGGCATGTCAGTGTCAACTGCTGACATGATCATAGCCTTGTCTAGCACCCAAAGTCTCCTAGAAACAGCACGCTGGGCTCCAGATGCTTCTTTATATCTGAACATTTGCATTCCTCCCTCTTGGGGTTTAAACCTAACTGGGCTTTGCAATTAGCTGCAGGAGAGCTGCCCCTTCTCACTGTGCTTGCCACAAATGCTGAGCCTCTGACATAGAATAGCTCAGGGTTTGCACACTGGAGGGCAATACAATGACCAGCTCACTCCGTCCATACCTCCTTATTTGTCTGCCTGTTCTTCAGAGCAGGGCAAAGTGTGAGCTCACACCCTGCCAGCCTGAGCAGCTAATCCCAGGGTATTCCACTCGGGGTGGTGTTTATTTTATTGCTTCAGATGGCAATCAGGGCTGCTAATGATCTGACACACGGGTGAGGAGAGAGGGAGGGCTGCTGACTGGGGGCCACTGGAACACCCGCTCCACTTCCCACATCCCTGCTCTCCCTTCCTCCAGGCCTCTGCCACTGCGATGCCGCTGATTTCCAAGTCTCCCATCTCAGTCCCCTACAGACGGTACCAGTTTCTTGTTATTTTTTAAGATTTTATTGACAAATAATGCCTCTAACCAGACAGTATTATCTTGGTGAGATATTATGCCTGTTCTCTGCATGTGTAATTCTGCTGATTTTGTTGGAAAATCAAGCTCCTTCCTGTTGCTGGTAATATTTGTTCTTTGGCTGAGAAATGATGGCTGAAGGGAATGGAAACAATAGGATTCAATGAGCATTTGCTTCCAGGGGGTTTCTTGCCAATGCAATTCCACAAGCAAAACTAACAATGATGAAAAATGACGTAAGTGTTAATATTATCTCTGAGAAAAAGTTAAATTGCACAAGCCTGGGGGGCTAAAAGAATGGTTTAATTAAAATCTGCTCGTGCCCGCTTTCTTCCCTACGTGTATGAGCAAAGCCCACCGGGAAAATCCTCCTACAAGAAAGACAAATTCCTCTGGAAACTGGAGAACTCCCTGAAAACTTATAGCTGGAAAAATAAGGGCAAGCAGTTCCTTAAGGTCACTGGTTTCAGCCAGAGCCCAAAAAGCTGTTCCCAGTCCCTGCTGTCCCTGGAGCTGCACTGGGGCAGGAGCAGCAGGCACCTCTGGGCACTTACTGTGACTTTCAGAGAGAATCTTGTTGGCACAAAAATTCTCTTCTTCTGCCTATACATCTACCTGTATCCATCATCTCATGGCCATTTTTGGACCTTAAATGCTTTTTGTTTTCACCACTCCAAGTTGCATGTGAACAGACCCCATCCTACCAGTGAGATTCCTGTGCCAATGGATGGTGACTCAGCATAAATAATTTTCATTTACTGCTTCAGTTTATTGTTTGAGTTTCCTGAGAGCTGGTTCCGCCAGTCTTCCCTTTCAGAAACTGTGCATGATTTCAAAAATTGTGCATGATTTCAGACCAGAGGATCTCAAGGTCTGGGACTTGATTGCACACACTCTTCTGTTAAACAAAGTTGTAGTACCAGGTGAGGTACTGCTGAATTCTTGTGCAAGAAAAACAAACTCGTCTTGAAATTATGAGGTTGCAGCATTTGAAATTATTTATATGATTATATCTGGCTGAAACGTAAAAAATCTATTCGGGTGGGGGTTTTTCAATTTTTCGTTTACAAATATCACAGTTTTTAAAAGCTGCAAAGCGTGGAGGTTGCACATAATGGGAATTGCATGGTAACAGCATAATGAATATTAGATACTTCTGTCAAAGGATCATATATGATTGAATAATAGCAGAGAAATTGGAAGAAAAATTTCCAGAGAGTGGAGAAAAACACAACAGGAAGGGCTGAAGCTCACTCGGGTTTTGAAGCTGAGCAGAAGGAAGCAGAACTGAAACTGATTTTTGCATGAGGCATATTTGCTTGTAATGTCTAGAAGGCGACACAACTTTTCAGCAGGGAGACAGAGAGCCTTGGGATATTAAGGGAGTGGTCTCTCAAAGTCTTGCAGGTCTGCAGAGGAAGATGGCAGCAGACAGAAGAGCTTTTGGACAGGTTTGTGGAATCAGAGGAAGAGTTGGGCTTAATATTAGGAAAGGACCTTCCCACAGAGACATCCAAAGAAGCTGAACACACGTTACTGTGGTCCTCATAGGGAATAGGGCAAAGTTTTGCTTACACAAATAAATTTAAGTCTGGAAAATGCCCCACTCTGATGGGAGGTGGGCCTCATCCAACACACGTGTTGATGTCTACATGGATCACTTGAGCACTCTTCCTCGTGAAGACACATCAGAGTCATTAAGAAATTGTACCAGTCATCTGAAACCTCACTGAGCTGAAACCTGGACAGCAAAGGCACACTGCATTTACTTAGTTTTTTCTTGTTTCTAGATCACGCAGCTGGACTGTGGCAGGTTTAGATCTAGCACTGAAACAAGGCCCTGCACTGTTACTACTTTTAATTGTCCACTTTTCATTAGCTGGTGTTGGTTCCTGTACATGCCAAATGAAGGGCTTACATTCCTCAGTGGCAAGAAGTATCTGTCCAAATTTCATTTTAGGTATACCTAAAAATTAATTTCATCTTTTGACATCCAGCCAGTGTTTTTCATACTGAGACAAAGGGCAGACACAAATTCTGTTAGCAAACAGCTCAGATCTTTTTAGTAATCCCCACTATTTAGCTCTGAAATTGCAGAGCAAGGAACGCATTGTTTATGGCACGTGGGTCTAAATATCATTCAACAACTTCTACCCACTGAATTATTTGTTAGCTCTGCTATATACCCGTGCTTAGCTTCTCTTCTTGGAGCTGGTACAACAGCAGGGCTGGAGGCAGCTTTGTATGTGTATAGGTGAGAGGACAGTCCTGTCCCCTGAGAGGGCATTGTCTTTTAGCCACAGCATCTGTCTGCTTTGTGTCAGGGCAGGAAAGCTGAGGGTCCCTTCTGCTAGTGCTAGTTACAAAAAAAGCACTAATTTAGACAGAGCAGCTGGAGAGCCCTGACTGCTGGTGTATGGAGAAGAGGGTGACAGAATAGGGCTGCATTCAAAATGTGTAGCTGGTCCCAAATTACAACAACCTGCCATTGTTCCCAGGGGTGTTCAGCCTCTGTGTGGAGTCCTAACCCAACACAAAGCTCCCTGTGCGTGTTCTGGACCCTGCAAAGCTCAAACAACAGCATTTTGCATCTGATGCTCTGAAATCAATGACAATCTCTGCTGGGATGGACCCACCACAGCAAACACTTGGGTCTGGCTGTGCCCAGTTGTTTCACTATGAGAACTAATGGCCCAGATGATTTAGGTTTTTTGCCACTGTTGGCACACTATTTGTGGTCTAAATGTTTCCATTAAAAATAATCAAGAAATTAGACCTTTCTTCGTGGGATTTAGATAGGGCTTTTCTAAAGCTCAGTGTTTAGATGTGTGTTCGGGGAGAGGCTGAATGCTCATCTCATTGTAGAGCTGGACTGCCAAGCCATGGCCTCTCAGATGGATATTTCATGTTAACACTCAGCTCCAGTGCCTTAGGCATTACAATATCTCTGGGTACAACTGTCCTCAACACATGGCTGTGGGACAAGTACGGAAAGCAGAAGCAAAGATAAACATTGTCATCCCAAAAGTGTGTGATGCCACAGGGAGTGGACTCTGAAGGGCTCAAAATAGCTGCACTGCAATCTATTGTATTTGGATATAATTATATATAGATATAATGGTACACATAATACGTATATACATTTATGTGTTAAAATAAGATTTATATAGTTTTGGATTTCTTGAGCTCTGTGTCTCTGGGCCAATATAAGGTCAGGTTCATCTAAGACTTGGTCTTTATTAACAGGCAGAATCCCCAATCCTACTGGCTGATGAGCCATTTGGTGCTCCTTAGGGTACAGAACTCTTCTTAGGCTCCTAAAACGAACCCCAAACCAAGAATGTTGTGGGGTCCATATCAAAGGTCTTCCAGAAGTCCAGGTAGATGACACCGGTAGCTCTTCTCATGTCCACTCATGCCACCACTCCACCAAAGAAGGCCACATCTGTGGCCACTCAGTCAGGCACAATTTGCCTTTGGTGAAGCTGTTTCAAACTTTCCCTTCTGCTTTTGCTGGTGGAGAGGGGGTGGCTGTACCAGATGGAAAGATTGCTCAGCAGCCAGCCCTGGATCAGTAAGAATGCACAATATTGACAGAGTTTGCTTTATCAATGAGAAAACAGCAGAGCTGCGATGTGTCAAGTCATAAATAACTCATTGTGAGGAAAGTGTGCACCATCTGGGCAGGGAGCCACAGCATTCCTCCTTAGATACACATTCAAATCAGCCCCATTAGTGTCATATTCTTCTGTAATTACTCCATTGATTCAAACTGCATCTTATCTCCCCACAAGAGCTGAGAGCACCCTTTAATTTACTGAAAGGCAGGAGGAAGGACAATGTCACCATAACATTCACACTGTTCAGAGCAAGACTGTGGAGAACGTGCAAACAGGGCATGAACACCTACAGAGGCTGAACAGTACTGGTTCTGCAGGTGCTAAAGGCAGCAAAAGCTAAAAACTGAATGCTAATGGGATGCCAGTGTTTGCTCACACAGCAGAAGCCCAGGACTCCTCAGCTCACCTCAACAGAAGAAGGGGTATAACTCTTCACTGACCCTGGGCTGTTCTGTGTTGGTGATGAAACCCAAAACCTGTCAAGTTTCATGCGGTCTCCAATTTCCTAGGGGAGGTTTCAAAGCGCTCCTGTTACAATATCTTGTTTTCAGAAGTACCTTTCATGAAACTTCACAAATTCTCCTTAATCCCCTTTAAATGAGGGTCTCGTGACTTCCAAGAACTCCCTGAAAGCTCCACTATTTCTATTATTATTGTTGGCACAGAGGAGGTTCATTACTCCCAAGAGCTGTTGGAGTAGGTTTCAAGGTGGGAGAGGGCATGAAGGAAGCTCTTGGGCTGTCCCTCACCACTCTGCTGTGCAGGAGATGTTGTAGAACAGCAGCTGAAATGCAACTGCATAGCCCCCGTGCAAAAACTAACCCAGCTGATGCGAGCTGAGGAAGGAAGAAGTAGGGGGTAGATTCAGAAAAAGCAAAAAGAAGAGCTTCTTTTCAAATAGAGGAAACTGCACCATTTTGGTTGGGGTCACATCTGGAACGGATGTGTATCAGCTAAAGCAACGCCATGTGAAAGGTGAGAGGGGAGTTGTTGGACGGGCAATCCTGCAGGCAGGAGAGGGGTGGCAGTGCTCCCTGTTCTGTGCAGAGATGTGCCAACCCAGGGCCAGCACAGTCTGGGACGGGACACGGCGTCTCTGGCCAGAGCCTGCTGCTTCTACCACTAGGATGGATTCTCTTTTGCATATGTGCAGGCCATGGAAGAAAATGAGTACTCTGTTGGCCAGGATGAAAGGCCCTGGGCTGCAAAGCGCCATTACCTCTGCGTTTGTGTGGGAGTGGAGAGCAAAGAAAAAATGTAATGAGAAAGTCTGGTTTCACTTAGGTGCTGTTTATGTTGAGAGTCAAGAACTGCCAGCCCACACACACTCTCCCCAGACAGCTGCCAGCTACAGAGTCAATATTGAGAGGGAGAGATGAAGAGAAACATTACAGTAGCACACTCTAGTAAGAGAGATTTTGGTCATTAAGAACAAGGAAACAGAGTTAAAAAAAAAAAAAAGAATCCTGTCCAAGGAGTCTCTCAAGCCTCCTGGAGGCCTTTAGCCAAATCACCAGGGCAATAATCTCCCACCTGAATTTGCCAAAGCATTAAAACATAAATGTAATTTGTATAAATGACACTGTTTTATTTGAGATGCTAAGCTCCTGCAGATGTCGGAGGAGCAAAGGGTGTTAATGCTCCTCTGGCAACCACAGCCCATGGCTGAGCATCCAGCCTGAGCACTTTGAAGGGATGGGGTTTAGCCTCTGGGTTTAGTTTGATTAAGTTAAAACAAATTTGCACCAGAATAAGAGTGGGGAAAATAAAGGTAGTTTTTCCTTGTGCTGGAGAAAAGACTCTCCCTGTGCAATTCCTATAGTCCCAGCGATAAAATGATCACAGACGTCCTCTGCTGAGGGGTGGAGTGATACCTTTGCCAAGGCGAGTAAAAGGACAGCTCAGTGTTAAGCAGCTGCCATTCACCAAGTAATGATGTTCATTTCCTGCTAGTTTTTAACTGCTCATCAAAAAACTTAACAACTCCCAAGGCATACTTGAAATGCTTCCTTCAGCAGTCAGACACTCAAGCCCACAGGGTCATCCTACACCTGAGGGGGGTTTGAACACAACCACTCTCAGCTGTTTTCTCAGGAAAGCTCAATGCCAGGAATCCTCACAAGCATTGTCCCTAGGAGCTGGTATTAAAAAACCATGAATATGAATGAGTTTGAGTGTGAGAAGTTCCATTATTTTCAATGGACTGTTGATATATTCCATGTATTTATGGAGTTTACCTATGGGGTGTGACTTCAGCGTAGGGCTTCACCTAGGCCACTACTGGTGTGTTTCCTCCATCTCAGCTGTCCTCATCTCTTGCAGTCCTGTCATTATCAGGTTGTGTTTTACCATTATCTTGACACTCAGATCAGTTCTGGGCCATAGCCTGGTAAAGTTGTTACGAGTTAACATGGTACCAACAGCCTGTCTGTTACGTCCAGAGTCTTGAAAATAAACTTCACTGTGTCAAATCCACTGTCTGGCTTCTCTAGCTGAGGAACTAATCTAGGTATCAAAAAGGTGCACCTGAAAAAGAGACAAAGCCACACATTCAATGTTTGAAAGTACTCTTTCAAGATCCTCTGAAGGGTTCTTTGTACCCTAAATGTATGACTGACATCTTGTCTAGGAAATTGCAGGTGACACCTGCAATTTCACTGAGGCTCCCCAGGGGAATTGGGAAGCTTCATCAGACATATCATTTCCATAATCTCTTGTTTAAGGTCTCAGCTTCTGATTTCCTGGTGGCTCAAACAGCTTGAAAGGGAAGATGTGATTCCATGATGCACTGGATGATGTTTGCGTTTCTTTTGTTTTGGAAAATAAACCAATCTGAACTCTGAAGGTCAACAGAGTTCAAGTAGGTGAATGATATTGCTGGTAGAAAGGGTCAATGATATGCTTTTGTCAACATGAAACATTTATTGGAGTCATAGCACTGTTGTTGGTTCAGAACAATAAGGATTTCTTCTAAGTTTCCACCCCAGAGTTTATCAGTTGCTAAAACTGTACTTGGAAATAAAAGATGAGAAAATTTTTCATGTTGTAGCTGAGGTTGAAAGACCAGGCAAGCAAGTTCTGGCGCTTAGTTCTGGCAGCTTTGATTTATGGTCTTGTAAAGGCTGATAAAGACTCTCCAGGCAGCACACAAAACACAAGAGAATTAATTCTTTACGCATCAGAATCAGGACAAAGATGCAAGACGTCAAGAACTTCATTGACATTTAATCATGCTTTATTACTGAGGCAATCTCTAAATATTAAAATGAAGGTTGGTTATTTGCAAGCATATTGCTGCCATGGTAATTGTGACCAAACAAGCCTAACTCAATCTCTTTGGTAATTATTTTCAAATCTAATTTTTGTTCAGATCATGTTTATATCGGATTTAAGGTTGGCTCCATCTGGAGCAGATGCAGTCTTCTCATAAAACGAATAATTGATCAAATTCTGGATTTGGTTACATGCATGCAGCTTCACTGTAGCCCAAAATATGTGACTACATATCCCAGGAGGGAGGGTCAGCTGGAAGATCTTGTTAATTAGTATATTATGTGTTGAAATTAGAATTGTATGCTGCTATTAGAGAAAAGTGGAATGATCCTCTGCTTGAAAAGGATTATGCTGACAGGTAGACAGCAGGTCTCTTGATGCTGGAAGTTCTCAGTGCATTTGTCATTAACTCCTTGCTGATGTCATTTTGAAAATGAAAGGGACAAAATACTATGAGCATTTTTCCTGACATTGCTTCAGCTTTTGTTGAAGAATTTGATGCAAGAAATGAATTAAAGGTCTCCTGCATAGGACTGTGAGATTCCTGTGTTGACATAGCATGTTTGCCTTTGCCACTTAGCAGCTGTATGTTATTCTAATTTATAGATTTCACCGTGGTTGCATAGGAAACAGGACAAATTCTGTCTGCTTTGTAGCTGGAGAAAACGATACAAAGGGAAATTCAGACATGACACAGAGGATGGCAATTTGTGTCTTCTTCATTGGACCTCACTGGCTCCTTTAGCAATGTCTGGATATTACTACTTCAGGACAGGCGTGAGCTCTGCTTTGGGACTGAAATGTCTCCAGCCCCTGTTCTCCATCAGTCCTGTGCTTTCTCCTCTCCTTTCTTCTCCACCCTCCCAGCAAGGCCACCCACACCCTGCTCACAGAGACCCCCTCTGCTCCTCTGTCTCTCCTCGTGGCCCGTATTTTCCCTGAGTCCCTTCCTTTGGATGTATACCAGATGTCCTGTGTACCTCCCACCACCTTTTCTCTCCATCTTCTTCCTCCCTCTCACACCAGAGCTGTGTGTGTGGTCCCCAGCCCATCACATGCCATGACCACAACCTCCCTCTCTCTTCCCCACTCCCTGCTGCAGTCCTGTTGCTGGGACCCTCTTCTTCCTCTCCATTTTTATCACATCTCTTCCCCAACTGTGGCAGAAAGTCCGGCAGAAAGTCCAAACCCCCCAGCATCTCTGTGTGCCACACTTTCATCTTCAACCCACCAGAGCCGGTCCACATCCTGCATTCCTGCTTCCACCCGCTGCATTCCGATTTCCAACCAGAGCACCAGAGGCTTCACAAATAGTCCCACCTTCTTATTTTGCTTCAATTATTTATTTTCTCTTCACCTGAGAAGGCAATCACTGAGGGTACTAACATTTTAAAACTGGTTGGGCTGATGGGCAGAGCTGAAGGAGGAAACTGCTTTGCTGTAAGACACCAAGAGCTGCTGCTAAGCAACTCTGAAGAGCAAAGTCTCAGAGAAAAGCTGAATGTGGATACTCAGACACTGAGACTCTGTGGGTCCCCTTTTTCTCTCCGACTTGCCACCAAAATCATCTCAGCCCATTGGTAGCAAAGTGCCCTGACAGCCTGGGGTTGATCAGATGCAACATCTGGGCTGTGTGTGCCACGGAGAGAGAAGTCTCCTCATGCATGGGGCTTCACAAGTGTCACCAACCAGAGCCTGGCAGGAAGCTCTCAATGCTAAGGGGCAGCAGAAAGCCCAATTC
This sequence comes from Ptilonorhynchus violaceus, assembly GCA_013397565.1. Classification (NCBI taxonomy): domain Eukaryota; kingdom Metazoa; phylum Chordata; class Aves; order Passeriformes; family Ptilonorhynchidae; genus Ptilonorhynchus; species Ptilonorhynchus violaceus. Next base: position 131,856 of record VZRJ01008650.1, on the reverse strand, counting down.
CTGCTCTGACAAGGACTTTCCTTGCAGATCTCCCTGGTGACAGGAAAACATCAAGGCACTTAGAAGATATTCAGCAGGAACTTCAGGGCAAGACCACACATCATCCTGACGGATGTTTTTTGGTAGCTTGTTCTTAAAAAGACCCCCTAAAAACAGTGATGGAAGGTGTGAAGTGATGTCTTGGATGATGGAATTTGAATCAATTTTCCGAGGGCCCATTCCTGACTTCTCCTCTGATGGCAGATTCATATAAATTTGTACTCCTAAACTGAACCATGTGTACTCCTAGAGAAACCCCTAGCACAGGTCAGCCAGCACAATCCCTGTTCCACCGCTGCAAAGACATGGGAGCATCTTTGGGTTGGTACAGTCTCAACCCTTCAGTATTGCCTGTTCCAACATCACAGACCTGTGGAGGTTTGAGATGTCTGTGCCCGACATAAGGAACCTCTTCTGCTACAGTGAACACTCACAGCTTGAGTGAGGTGTTGGCAGTGGCTTTGACAGCGCAGAGAAGAGCAGCAGGTGAGCAAAGGCAGGGTGAAATGGTGGGAAGGGAGCAGGCAGGAGCAGACAGAGGGGAGAAATTGTCACAAAGAGATTGTAAAGCCACACAGCAAAGACATGCCTCGGTCTGACCCTGATTCCTCTTGTACACGCATCAAAATCCATACATCACACAACCACAGTAAGAGTGACTGAAAGGAGCATCCTGAGGTCTCTTTTCCAAGAGAGAAAAGTCTGCTCAAAGCCAGATGGCTGCCAAGGCCACGTCAGGTCAGCCCTGGCTTTGTCCAGCCAAGTCTTGTAATCCTCCAAGCACAGCACCCCCACCACTTCTGTGTGACCTCTTCCCACGCTGGACTGCCCTCCAGGTGAGCAAGCCTTTCCTAATATCCAACCTGAACCTCCCAAACAGAAAAAAAATTTGTGAAACCACAGAAATGTGCTGGTGAGGGAGACCTTGATGACATCTGGTTTGGCTCCTTGAATGTCAGCAGGACTAAATATACTGGCTCCATCCCAGATAATGGCCAGATAGTTCTTCTTCAGAATCCAGAGCACCTCCATAGTCAGCCCTCTCTTCTGCACTGAAGCAAATTATTGCTCTTGGGCAGCTCCATTTCTTCCTTATATTCTGCATAGGAGCTGTGGTTGATGGCAACAGGACTGAGGGCGTCTACAGAGCCCCCAGCTCTGGTAATGGCAGCATAACCCACTTGGAAACCCCGATTCTGACAAATTTCTTAATTCCAGCAGACATATTAAACCTTTTTGTAGCACTTGTTCTACAAGAAGGGCAGATATCTTCGCCAAACACACCTGACTGTGAAGGGGAAGCAAAGAGCAGCACTCTGAATACACGTGATTTGGCAGGGAAATTGGGAGGGGAATGGACTCCGATAAAAAAAACTCCCACAAAAGCAGTTGTATAAAAAAGTTGAGCCACACATGTGGTTTCTATTCCTCAGTGTTTATCAGGGGAAAAAAACCTCTGTGATCTCTAGTTACCTAACCAAGAGAAAATGAGAACAGCAGTATTTGTCCACTGCTATTCATTATTTCAGTTGTAACAACAGCAAAATACCCAGCCTTGTGATCTTATTAAAGCAAGAACAAATTGAATTCACCAGAACTGCACTCAAAACCTTACTGCTGCCTCCAAGCACTTGTAAGCTAAAAATAAGATGGAAAAAGGATTTTGCAGTCATTGGTGCACAGCCTTGAAGCACCTGGCTGAGGTGGCAAAAATTCAGTGTTCACTGAAGTCAGAGGGAAAAAATGATGCCTGTTCATTTCATGGGATTTTGGAACAGATCCAAAATAAGTGAAGATCACCAAAAGATAGGAAGATAACTGATCGAAATTTACTGTAAAAGTGCCTGATATTATTACAAACATCCCCTAAGGCTTTTGATAATAGTGCGGGAAAGCTATAGCTGTCATATTGTATTATTTTAGTAAGAACAGCCATTAGTCCCTTCCTGACTGCATGCCAATCAATACAAGATAAATGCTCTCATGGATTTTTTTTTTCCTACCCTTTTTATACTTCGTAAAAGCGAGCCAGTTCTCTTACCTTGTTGCACAGTGACTTCTAGAGCACTCACCTTTGGCACGTGGATGATGGATGGCCTGGGGATGTGAGTACAGAGTGCAATAACATCCTGGCTCAGCTCTTTAGCAGCAAACACGGCCGGCTCGGCGGGAGCAGGCACCGCCTGAGCAGCAGTGTGGTTGCTGGAACTGCTGCTCGCACGGCTCTGTTTGTCAGAGCATCTCTTGGCTTTGAACATCTCCTCGCTGTCCCTCTCTGCCCCGTGCTCGCTGCTGCTGGCTGCTCCCGCGGGTGGCTGCAGGCACACTGCTGAGGCTGCCTCCGTCTTCTCCTCCTCCATGGACGCAGGGCTCGTGTCGGGCTGCTCAAATGGAGTGTTTTCGCGTGTGTTTCCGAAGCAGGTGAGCAGAGCCGAGCAAGGGAAGGGATGCATCTTGGATGACAGGTTACCGGATCCGCTTAGCCTGCTTTCCACATCCGCATAATCAACAGGCTGCGTTCACATCCAGAAGAGCGCCCAAAATGAAAGCCCCGGCATGCTGGCATCCCAGCCTTCCTAAGAGAGAGCACCCCCTCTTCTGCTGTCAGGAGCATTCAGAAGCGGGGTGCTGCACCTCCTGCTCTGCCCCCCACCAAAGTCAGCCCACTGTCTCCTCACTGCCGCCCACTCCTATTGCCTGCAAGGCAGAGAGGTGCAGGCACAATGAAAAGGTTTGCAACCCTTGCATGCTCTTGCTGGGAGCTGTCAGCAGCTGCACAAAGCCCTCACAATAGCCCCATAGCCCCGGCGGGCTACGGTTACAGGCGCGGACGCTCCAGCGCCCGGCGGTCCTCAATCAATAGTGCCACGGCCTCAAGTTACCTGGCCAAGGAGGCAAAAAGATAATGTAGCCCGAGCTCTGCAGCCATAACAGCATCAACACTGTATCGGTGTCATCATAACAACAGCAAAACTGGCTCCAGTTACACTGCTCGGGTGTTTGTCAGCGATAAACCCCCAAACCGTGCGTCTGTCACTGACTTGGATCAAAAATGAACTTCCAAGCTCTGGCCGGGCTGTTCATCGTTAATATGGGAAAATGAGCGGCTGCTTGGGTCAGGAGGGTGAAGATGGGGTGCTGTGTGGGCACCCCATGTCCAGCACACACTCCTACAGCACGGGCAGGATCCGTCCCCTCAGCTGCTCCTCCAGCCATGAAGCCTCATATCTCCTGGCTCCTCTCAAAGTCACCCGCTGCTCTTCCTGGCCTTCTCCATTCCCTGGGGAAAACCAGGGAAGCATCCTGCTAAAATTCATCTGTCGTTGGGTGGTTGTAAAGGGAGACATTTCCTTTTTCAATGTGCAGTGGCTTGAGGCTGGCTGTTAAAACAAAAATATGCGGGAAGTGAGGGAAGGAGGGAGTTTGTGGTCAGAGCATCTGCTTCCAGAAAATCCCAGTTCCTTCTATTTTGTGCTGCCACAGGCTTCCTGTGTGATAGCAGAGATGTTATTTGATCTCTATCCTCATCTGTAAAAACGAGGAGAGTAATCACTTCTTTTTTTCCACCCACTATACATATCCTGTCTCTTTGTAAAAGGTTATAAACTCTTGAGGGCAGCAGCTTGTTCTTATTTGCCTTTAAGCTGCTGGTACAAAAGGTCTCCCAATACAAACGTGGCATTTGCCTGATAATAGCACCTAAAGAGAAATTTGGAGGTTCAGTCTTTGCCAACAAAGTCATAGTCTTCCATTTATTTTTCTAGTCTGGTTTACTGTTAGATGTTGCTAATGTTTGTCAGACCCTCTCTGTAACTGTTCCTTTCATATTCCTGTAAGGCATGACACTGGGCAAAAATGTGATATATTAAGAGAAACTCACGTTTCCAGTAGTGGTATCTAGGCTGAGAGTTAAATTCCTGTTGTGTAAATTGTCAGTGCTGGGAGCAAAACGATCTCAGGTCCCTCATCCCCAAAAGCCTCACAGTTGTCTTTGTACCCCTTCCTAAACAAGTTTTAGAAAGGTTCAAAGTGGCCTCCAGCTTGCAGAGCGATGCATTTTGAACTGTAGGGGCTCGTGCTGTCCTGTATCACTGCCTCATCTGTAAGTACTGCCAGGGTGAGGTGAAGACCATACAGCTCTTGCAGTGAGAATCAGGTACCTGCTGACCCAAAAAGGCTTGGAAAATGTTAGGGGAGGATCTAATAGCGGTGAAAGTAAAACTCAGAGAGGAAAAATGCGCTGCAAAACTGGAAACTTGAAATGAAGAGCATTAGCTGTATTATAGTCATGGAGGAGGCTGATTTTGGTTCAGGGCCCACCTTGCTTTACTCAAGGTGAAAGTATCAGCACCAATGTCAGTATTCCCTCCAGCAAGTGCCGGGAGACAAAAGGCTGGCTGTGCTGATTTGCATCCATCGAGCTGGACATGGATCCCTCTGGAAGTTGAATTCACTGTAGATACATCAATTTTACACCCACCTGGGTGCCCTGCTCTTCTGCTCAGCTCTGTGTCTGTGAGAGGTCAGATGGTGAGGCAGGACTAGCTAACCAAATAACTGCTTTTATGTGGGAACAGTTTTTGGTGCTTAGATGAGAACAGTAATTTCAAAGTGATGCACAACTAAGACTTCAGTGACCTGACATTTCTTTAATTAAGCAGTAAGCTGTCCTTGGAATTAAAATAATTATTTCATCAAGTCAGCCAACAACCTACATTCAATTATTTCCAGGTCTTCAGCTGGCCATGCCAGTCTCTCTTCAACTCTTTCTGAGATCCTGGTGAGTTTGTAGGGTCACCAGTCTACACAAGGACTACTTGCATGAGTGAGTCATGACCACTTAAAGTCACCATGAGATGCACGTCTGAGTGAGGAGTGGTTGTTCTAAAATTCAGGTGTGTGCTTGTATTACCTCTGAGGAGGGAGGATGTTCAGTGCCTGCTTGTTGTGAGAGCCACAGAGATAGTTTTTCAGCCAACAAAAAGAGCTAAATGCTCCATTGTACCTGTAAGAGAAGTGATCGGGACAAGGGTAATTAACCCGTGAGTCTTGTCCTGAGTTCAAAGACAACAGGAGAAATCTCAAAAGCTAAGAATGTCCAAAATGAATTGGTGGTGACATCTAAGAAGTGACAGCCATGAGCCCCAGCAGTCAGACCTGGGCTCTGTCTCCTTACAGCTTGGGGCTATTGGGTTTTGGTTTAAGCCCATCACTCTAGCTAACACTAAAGTCACAATTCAAGGTTTGTTTCATTCAAGCAGATCTCCTTGAACCAGTCAATCAAGTGTACCAACCTCTTTTTATGTGTGATGGGATATTATTAGGACAAGAGACAAGACTCACTTTATTTTTCTGAATTTGCTCATAAATTAGTGATGAGCTGAAATGTTCTGGCTTAATGGCTCAGGGAGCTGGACACATCAAGTAAATGGAGAAGGTGAATTTCAGCCAACTCTTGACCTGTCTTCAGTGTTATTCCTTCAAGAGAAATTTTTCCTTCACATGGCTGATATTATCCTCTCTTCTCAGCAGGAGACATGAGGTCAGATTTAGCTCAGATGGCCCAGGCTTGCAGCAGAGACTAAGCCTAGCTGGGTCTCTCACTTCACAGGAGCTGATTTTACAGCACTTTGTTTTACAGCCTTTTGCTTCTGTGTTGCCCCTTCTTTCCTCATTTCCTACAGTAGCACTGATTCTGTAAACATCTCCCAAACCCATGTCTGTCTGGTGGGGTTTGGCCACAGTTCAGCATTCCCCAGCATCTCCATTTCCTCATCCTGACAAAAGCCACAACCTGTGTCTGCTGCCTCTGTGCTGCCTGCAGAAGGAATATGTTCGTTGCACCCAAGTAAGTTTTAGGTTAAATCTGAGCTGGTGTTAATCAGTAGAGTTTGATTGCCTTCAAATTTGGGGGATCTGAAAGGGTGATCAGAGGATATAAATCCAATCTCCTGCTATCTCTTCTAGCTCCTTTCAGACTCCCCAAACTTTAATTGGAAACCAGCTGAGCTTCTGGCTCCTACTTCATATGAAACATATTGAACTGACAGAGGGCAGGTTTAAATTAGATATTAGCAACAAATTCTTTGTTGTGAGGGTGGTGAGGCCCTGGCACAGGCTGCCCAAAGAAGTTGTGGATGCTCCATCCCTGGAAGTGTTCAAGGACAGGTAGAATGGGACTTTGAGCAGCCTGGTCTAGTGGAAAGTGTCCCTGCCTATGGGGGGAGGGATTGGAAATATGTTTCTATGATGTATACTTTCTATATGCATACAATACATACATTCTATAGAAGAAGATGAGTAGGATGTGAAGAGAGGATGTGCCAAACCCTGAAATCAGCTAGAAGCAATTTGGCACTCCTTGGATAGAGCTTAATAGAAGAGAGTTCAGAGAAGACCACTGTGCATGCCAGAGGGACCAGCTCTCAAGGGAAGGCTTAAAAGAGCTCAGCTGGAGATGCAACAAGAAACCAGTAAGATAAGCAATGAGATAAGGTGCTCTGTGTTTATCTGAGACACATAGGGGTTGAGGTTAAAAAATAAGATGATTATGGTAGTCAAAACACTCCTTAATAATTTCAGAGTTTCTTTCAACTTCTGTTGTACCTGCTATTAGGCGTCATTGAGGGCAGGTGACTGGGTGAGAGGAACCATTAGTCTCACCCAGTTATGGCAGAGCCTGTTTTTCTAGACAGGAAAAATTTAGACTGATTAGCAAAAGAATTTACTTAATAGGAAACAAGTTTTTTAAAAAATGAATGGGAAACTTTTTGAGGTTTTTTTTTTTAAACTCATTTTCTGGAATTTCTAAATGTTTTGACACTTTTAACACCAAACAAACACAATAAAAAACCCCATATTCCATTGCTAATCTGAATTATGAAGATCTTGAGCATGCCTGTCAAAATCTTGCTCCTGAGAGGTTACAAAAACCTCCTGTCCTGAATGCCAAAAACCTGACAGCATAACTGATCAGCTGGAGACAGACTCTGAGTACACCCCTCTGTCTTCCCAGGAAGGGCTATCATTGAGGGGCTGTGAAAATGCTTATTCCCTTAAGGGATTCCCACTGAGTAGCTGGGAAAAAAAAACACGAGAAAAAAGTAAACCCATGTGGTAAGATTACAGAAGACTGGAAATGAAGGGCTGAACTAAAGTCCTTTTCAACAAATTGTGCAGTTCTACTGCAGAATTAATACCAGAAATTGGGTGATTCTCAAAGTTGGATGGATGCACACATGCACTCTTAAAGAAAGTAATTGTTCAGGTTTTCCATTTTTGGCCATGCAAATAATATTCATACCAAACAAAAGTCCTGGGCCTGGGAGCCAAAAGCTTTTGTAAACCAAGTCTTGATTCTGCTGCTGAAATGGGTACAGCAGAGATGATGATGTTTACTTTGCTGTCTTCCAGCTGGGCAGGCTGCTTCCATCAGTGAAAACTTGGAAAAATCAGAAGGCTGCTTAATAAATCAGTTCTTTCCTAACAAGTGCTACTTGTTTCTGAGGTGGGTTTAGAGCCTTGCTCTTACACCTGGATTAACAGCAACTGAAATAAAACTTCTGTCCGAGCACAAGTTGTCCTTGAGGCAGCAGTAAAATCTCTTCCCTTTGTAGTTTAAAGGATTGGAGATTAAACTCCATATTTTTGTTTTAAATGGCCTTTCTTGCACTAATGACACTTCAAGCTTCCGAGCCAGAACAGTTTCAAATAATTGACACTTTGTAAACGATCAGCTTCATTTACTCTCTGCTCTTTTCTCAATTACACATCCAACCTTCACAACTCCATACATTTATAGCAATTTTCCGGTTTTCACTCTCACCCACTCATATTAACATGGCGTGACTGCGAGCATTAAGTAAAACAAAAGAGCAATGACAGAATATTTCCTCGAGTTTCAATGATTTTACTTCATAGAAAGATTTCCTTTGAATTTACAAATATGCATTCTAGTCTTCGTGCAGCTCTTTTAAAATAACACAGACTTGCTCAATGGCTGATTTATAGCAATCATCCCAAAAGGCAGATAGTTTTCAAAGAATTTTAAAAAAGGGAATTACCTTGTTTGTAACTTAGAATCATAGAATGGTTTGGGTTGGAAGGGGCCTCTAAAGGTCATCTAGTCCAACCCCTTGCAATGAGCAGGAACCCCTTCCACTGGACCAGGCTGCTAAATGCCCTGTCCAGCCTGAGCTTTTACACTTCCAATGATGGGGGATCCACCACCTCTCTGGGAAATCTGTTCCAGTGTTTCACCACACCCATTACAAAGAAATTTCTCCTTGTATCTACTCTGGATCTGCTCTCTTTTAGTTTAAAAGCATTACCCCTTGTCCTATCACAAGAGGCCCTGCTAAAAGTCTGTTCCCATTTGGAACAGGCTGCCCAGAGAGGTGGTGGAATCACCATCCCTGGAGATATTTAAAAGACGTGTAGATGGTCGAACTAGGTCTTTTAAAGATCTTTTCCAACCTAAATGATTCTATGATTTTATGATCCCTCTAAGTACTGGAAGGCCACGTTAAAGTCTCCCTGGAGCCTTATCTTCTCCAGGCTGAAAATCCCAACTATCTCAGCTTGTCCTCACAGAGAAGTGCTCCAGCCCCCTGCCCATCTTCATGGCCTTCCTCTGGACCCATTCCAACAGGTCCATGTCTGACTTGTACCGGGATTCCCCCAGCCTCATGCAGTACCCCTGCAGAGCAGAGGGGAAGAATCCCCTCCCTTGACCTGCTGGCCACACTTCTTCAGACTGGAAGCATATCTTAGATGCAGCAGACACATCTGTGGACCCTCACGGCCTGATCCGGTGTCCCGGAGCCATTCTCCACACTTCCAGGCGGTTGCTTTGCTCACTCATGTTGGCATATGGATGGAGCAGACTGCCAGCTGCCCTTTTGGAAAGGGGTGGACTGAAGGCCACTCTCCCAGCGGGGATTTTCTCAAACAGCTCTGATTTTTCTAGTTTCTGCATAACTGGCATGGTGAAGCAGAGGGTCCCAGCCCTTCCTTGGCTGCTCTGCAGCTGTGTCACTGCTCCAGGCAGCAAGGGGCAGCTCCACTCCTGTGTACACAGAAATGCCGGCTGAGCCTGGGCTGAGGGAATCATTCTCTGGCTGCCTCTTCCCTGCTCCGCTTGCTGAGCCAAGCCCTTTTCCAGTTGCACACCACAGATGGCTAATTAGGATCATGGAGAGAGGAAATCTGCTCTGTGGCCTTCTGTGCCGGGAATGGGCTCTCAGTTATGCAGATGAGATCCGTCGCTGTGTAATTCTGCCTTTGCAGCGTGCAGATCCAGGAGGCAGCCTGAATGTTGCAGCTGGAGCATGGCACAGCACCCAAGGCTAGGGCACAGTCCTGCCCTCGGGGACCAGGAATCTGATTTTGGGCATGGATGGGCAAGCAGAGAAATGGGACATTCAAAAGAAGAAAGCAATATCTGGGAGCAGAAAAAGTGGATTTTCAGGTTCTTTTCATTCCCACTGACTCCTTCTTTGAACCCTCCCCGTATCCATCTGAAAAACATCACTTGTGCTGTTTAACTTCAAGGCACTGTCATTATCTCTCGCCCATTAAAATTGCCTTCTCGTTCTTGACTATGCTAATTTCAATGCAACAATTACCTCCCAGTAAAAATTCACCCAATTCCTTTGACTCTGTGAGCCCTTAACTGGGCAAATCTCCATGGCTTACAGAAGGAGAGCCATGAGGAACCATGCCAGGTACCCTGTGTCACACACGGGCCACAAAATCTCACTCTGAAATTTCTGATGCAGAGACAAGCACTTATATTTTCTTCTTCCCTCACAGGGGCTTGAAAACACATCATCAAAGAGGATTTTAGGCATATATTGTAATTTGTGTTCTGAGTGCTTGCTGAATAAAACCCGCTCTTCAACTCAGTACAGCAGTGATTTGTGAGCAATAAAACCAGAATCACTTTTATAGGGCAACACAGTGAGATATTTTAAAATGGTTTAATTGTGTTTTGGTTTGTATTTCTCTGTAAACCTTTGGGCGTTTTGTAGAAACACTTCAAAAAACCATTTTATTTACATGAAAAAAACCTCTTTCTTATTTGTATAAAGAAGTCGTCTTTCTTGATAAGAACATTTTTGTGGGAAAAAATTAAAAATCTACCAAAGCAATTATCATCTCAGGTAATGTTACTCTGTGAAATGATCTTTCTGGTTTGGAAGCCTACTCTTGAAAACTCTAAATAAAACCTGCACTTGTCATGGCCTTGACCAGAGCTACGTGATTAAACCAAAGAGGTCCTCAATCATTTTGCTCTGTTCAATTTAATTTTGGCTATGTCTGCACATCACTTAGCTTTGCTAACTTTGCAATGTTCTTGCCTGATGCTTGGGAAAATGGATGGTCGTGCCTGTGGCCAAATTCTGTATTTAATCAAGAAACAAGATCGTGGAATTGCAGAAAGGTTGAGGTTGGAAGGAACGTCTGGAGGCCAGGTGGTCCAAGCCCCCTGCTCGGCTAGGGCTACCTAGAGCAGTTATCCAGAACTGTGTCCAGATGGCTTCTGAATATCTCCAAGGATGGAGACAACATCCTTGGGCAACTGTGCCAGTGCTCAGTCACTCTCACAGCTAAAAAGTGTTTCCTGGTGTTCAGAGGGAATCTCCTGTGTTTCAGTTTGTGCCCACTGTCTTTGGTCCTGTCACTGGGCACCACTGAGAGGAGCCTGGCTCCCTCCTCTTTGCACCTTCCCTTCAGGTATTTACATACATCGATAAGATCCCCCCAAGCCTTCTCTGCCCCAGGCTGAACAGTCCCAGCTCTCTCAGCCTCACCTCATAGGACAGATGATCCAGACTGTCCATTGTCTTCATGGTCTTTTGCTGGACTCTGCAGTATGTCCATGTCTCTCTCTTATTGGAGAACCCAGAACTGAGCAAACTACTCCAGGTGGGGTCTCGAGAAAGCAGAGTAGAGGGGAAGGATCACTTCCCTCAAACTTCTAGTAATTATTAGTCTAATTCAGGCCAGAATACCATTTGCCTTCTTTGCTGCAGGGGCACTGTGCTGGCTCGTGTTCAGCTTGGTGCCCACCAAGGTCCTTTTCTGACAAGCTGCTTTCCAGCTGGGTGGCCCCCAGCATATATTAGTGCCTGGGCTTGTTCTTTCCCTGGTGCAGGACTCTGCACTTCTCCTTGTTGAGTTTCATGATGTTCCTGCTGGCCCATTTCTCCAGCTTATTGAGATCTGGATGGAACTATGATCCATTAGTGTATCAGACACTCCTCCCAGTTTGGTGTCATCCAGTTTCTGACTGCATAAAATCCATCTCAGATAGAAGTGGGTGACTTGAATATCATTCATTGAGTCCAGGAACCACAGCAATCAACTGTCAGATGAACAGGCTCAGGTCTGACAGTAAAAGCTGGGGACTGACTGCCTGACCTGGATCCATGCGGGCAACTGGTGAGGTGCTGCCCTTCAGCATCGTGCTGCCTCCTGCCCCCATGTGCAGTAGGGGTGATTCCTGGCAGGCTGAAATACATGTGTGCACAACAGTGCACTTGTTCCATGTTTGCTTACAGTGCCTGAGCAAAACACAGACAGCTGGGTTTGCTCTGCCTCTGCACTGGGGCTCTGCGGGCATTTCACTGCCGCACTCCTCGCTGAGACCTCACAGGCAACGATCCAAAGGCATCACTGTGGTATCCTTAAAGCTAATTATCCAGAACTCCAGGCAGTGGGAATGGTAACCCAGCTACGCAGGTTTCAACAGAGGATTGCTGGTTTTGCAGACATTCAGAAATCTTCCTGAGCACAGGTGACTCCTCACCACGATGCGCTGGGTCCTCTCTCAGCCAAGCCTGCAAGATGATCCATGGTGATGCTATTACCTTTTAACCTCCGTGCAGCTTCCACACTTCAGGTTTCATTTGTTTGATCCAGTCTTTAAACTCCGTGTTTTTTCCTTGCTAACCCCACAACAGGCGCACACAGAGCTCGCAGGTGCAGCTTTCTACCGCTTGACTTGTCAGGGTCGGTTTTGCCGGCTGCAGCTGGCTGCCTGATTAAAGAGGCAGGAATTCCCATCTCGGTGCCCACAATGCATCTAACAGCTGTCTTGCTCTCGTAGACTGCTCTGGTTTTGATGAAAATGGTTTTAAATAACTGCCCCCACCCCTCACACCCACCCTTTGACTTCACAGCAATATAATCAGGTCATGATAAACCCCAGCACGGGTCTGTCTGACACTGCCTTCAAATATTTGGCAAGAACAAAAGTTATGGGCACTTTGAAGGTGTTTCCGGCTTGGAAAATCTGGCCATTTCATTCACATGCCTCAAATGTGAAATTAACAGCCAAATTTAAGGAGCAACTCCAAAAACCTTATTGCAGCAAAATGTCCTCTGAAAAGATTGGTCCAGAGTGTGATTTAGATGTGGAAGAGCTGATCCAAGCAGTTGCAGGGTTGTTTAAGGCTGGATGAAGGAGTCAGTTAAAACTCCTTGTTCCCAGAGGCAGGTGAAAATGCCAGAATTGCAGGTTCCACATTAAAAAGATGTTTCTGAGCCCTTGAGCTTGTAAAAGAGAGCCTGAAGTTTACCCTGGGAGTAGTCAGTAATGCACTGACATGTGCCTATGGCCCTGTGCAGCTTCCAGCAGGGAGGAGACAGTGAAGGCCCTTTAGCAGGGAGGGAACAGATCCTTCATTGCCACACAGCATTGGGACAGTGTCCCACACTGCATCCCTCTTCTGCTCTGCACCCCCCACAGCAGACGCAGAGGATGACCCCACCAGGGTCTCACTGGATTTAGCTGCATCTGCAAGGCAGAGAGCAGCAGGGGAGGCTGCTGGGGTGACCAGTGTAACACATCTGTACCCAAAGGCACCTCACCCTGCTGCTCTGACCCTCTGGAGTTGGTGCTGCGCAGAGAGGGCAGAGACAGGCAAGGACTATTAAGAAGGCAAATTTTAGCAAATAGAAAAATGCCAAATTTGGCCTGAAAGCTGCTCAGTGCCATCCTCCAGGATATTGTTTAATTTGGGATAGCTACCAATTTCATAGCTGAGTTTTGAGATCCGTGGCAGGTGCCCAACTGGCAGAAATCTCTCAGTGGAAAGACTGAGAAGACTGAGGGGAAGCATTGTCTGTGTTTCCGACACGGACCCACATATCTGCCCCAGCATTAACAACGCTGTTAACTTCCAAGGAGCTCTTGGCTCAGCTCAGCTCAGCCTGTCTCCAGTGCTCCCCACAGGAGATGGCTTCACCTAAGCACACTGGCTGTGAGCACACAAAGGGAGGTCAGATCCCAGCCCGTGTCCTTCCGGCAGAACCCCCCTTTATGGCTCACTTGCCAGCACCAGTAGTTAGTGTTTCACAACTTCCTCCTCTGCCACTGCCTCTGTTGTGGGCGGACAAAAGGCTTTCTCTTGGCATGAGAGGCTGGGAGACAGAAGGCACCTCCTCTGCCAGAGTTCATGGGATGGTGGTCTCAGCAGTAGGGAAAAAAATAGCTTTTCGGGCTGCTGAGTTTGCTGGCATCAGCAAATGTCGGCTCACAGACCGAGACAGCTCCAGAAGGCTGTGGGCTGATGGCAGCTATTTCTGCATCAGTTCATTGGATGAGGGAGTCCCACCTGGTACACAAAACATTCCCACTTCCATGTTTTGTCCTGGGTGAATATTTTCCTTCCCAATTTTAAAATTTTAAAATTTTAGAACTGCTGTTTAAACAGTGTATGTGACTTGAGTGCCTTTCCCACTAAGTAATTTTGCATAGGAACCCCCACCAAGCCACGGGGTGATGGAATTTTCTGGGCTCTGCTGAGCTCATTTGACTTGTGGCAACTGCAAGTCTGTCCTTAGGTGCACACCTGGCTCCATGGTCACTCCACAGGCAAATAAGTCATAGCTGAGCAGACAAGACGACTTGAACAGGACCTAAATATCTATAAATACTTTTATATGTATATATATAAATATTCTTGGCCACAAGAAAAATTCTGGTGCTTCGCAAACTTTAGGCAACACAATTAAACCCATTTATTGAAACACTTCGGTAATGAAATACAAATTTATCTGTTTCGTACATAGTTTTAAACCTCACTGCAAGAAGATACGGTAGTTTGGGGTAGGAAATGGAAATATCATATCCAGATGTACCTGGAGGGAAATGGAGGTAGACAGGAAGGGTTAGGCAAGGTGTGTTTGGCCACATCCCCAGAGTTAATACTCTGCTCTTTTATGAAGTGATAGAAAATTTTAAAGAGGTGAAAGGGATGAGGAACATGGACTTAACTTCTGTGACTGAACACATCTGAAAGACAAGTAACATTAACACTAAAGCAGATCCTTGGTTCATTACTGGTGGAGAAGGAGCAATTCCATTTCCTTTTTAAAAGCAGATGTACCTAAATAACTTACAAATAGATATAGATACAGAGACAGATATACAGATAGTTAGCCACTCATGTCTACATCTGTTTGTGACAGGAGATACTGAAAATTCACTGCAAACCCAAACAAGACAGGCTTTATTCAGTGACCTCAACACATTTCAAACTCTCTTGGCTGAGATACCAAGTGTGGGCAGATGTGACATGGGACTTCCAGGAGATGCACATCCTTCCAGCCCAGCTGGGCCTCCCCAATGGCACTAGAGATGTACACTCAGTCAAGAGATTTAAGTCCGGGATTTCCAGACAAGACGAGGCTACTGAGGTTCAGATGTGAACTTTTACGCATTTTTTAATTTGTAACATATTAGAAGTTTGCTTTTTACCAGTTTCACTATTGCATTTAACCAACTGCAATCCGAGTCCTTTTTCCACTGGTGTTTGATGTGGCACTGAGTTACAGAAACAGCAGCATATTTCGAGGGCTGCCAATGCACGAACTGGTTTCTTTCTTAAGTACTGCATCTTGTTTTGTTCTGCTCCTCCAGCTAGCAGAAAGTAGGTCTCACTTTTTCCAGGATGGGTCAAGTTACCAGAGGAAGGTTTCTTCCTGCTGTTAAGGGATCTGCTGCCAGTCTCAGACTTTGGGGCCAGTTCAGATCCTGCCTGTCAAGGCTTAAGCTGTTTGCTCAGGACTCATCTCATAACCTGTCCTGCTGCCTCTCACACCTATCACAGTGTGAGGGTGCCTGGGCAGAGCAGCCTGGGATGAGAGATGGCACATTTCTTTCTGGTGGAGTTGCAAGGGATTCTGCTCATTCCCACAGGAATTTTTGAGGTAGAAACACAATGGACAAGCCCTCTGGTTTCCTCTTATGATTTTTACCATTATCTTCTGCTGATCTTCCTGCACCTACATTTTCTGTACTTAAAGTTAAGCTCACAGGGCCAACCTGTATACATGTCAAATATTCCCTTTAAACAAGAAAAATGTCTTGGAAAAGTGGGATTCTGTGGTTGTGTTGCCATCCATTGTATAAATGCCTGATTGCAAGGGATCTGAAGAGCACTAAAACAATAAGAGAGTTGAGAGCTCAAATTCTATTGAAAACCTCCAAAAAGTTCAGTTTAGCAGAGTAAAATGAGCTGGCAAAGCCCTTGGATATCTATAGATTTTGGCAAAGTATAATACAATCTGGGAAGAGATGTATTTAGAGTAGGTCTAAAAAGCTTGAGTTTTCATTTATAATAGCTTTAAGTGCATTTGTCTGTGTATTTGTGGCAAACTGCTACAAAGACAACAATCAAAGGAAAACACAGGCTTGTTCAAGAATCATTCCCAAACAGCAAAGATCTGTGGATTAGGGAATAATCTTCACAAGGGAACATTGTGTGTACATTGATGCCACACTGACTCTCCCATCCATTCTAAGATTACAGGTGCAAGATGAAACACTCATTTTGTCCTTTGTTCATTGCAATCAGGTTTTGGAAAAAAGAGACTGTTGGGGTTTTTTTTTCCCCAGGATTCTGCCTTATTCGGTAATGTGCAATGGACAGGGTTATCCACAGGGACCCTGCCTCCTTCCTTCACTGCTAAGATAAAAGGCAAAAGCCTTCCAGGAAAGCCAACATGAATTTGTGGCCAAGGAGCTGCCCGGGGAAGCTGCAGCCAGTGCCAAATACCTCAGTAAGAGATGGTAAGATGATGTGATTTCTGGCTGGTGCTGCTCAGTGTCAGCAGCGAGTGCTCAGACGGCGACTTCTGCTGGTCTGTGCTGTCCCTGCCCCGCCACGGCACTCCCAGGCTGCTGCTGGCACTGCAGCCAGAGCCCCTTCCTAATCCTGACAGCATAATGACACGTTCACCTGAAAACACACCAAAACAAAAGCAAAGCCCATGATTTTTGCTAAACTTCAGTTTTCTGATAGAACTGCATCGGGAAGCAGTGACACACCGTATCTTATCGGGAGACCTCGTTTATCAGCAATCATCAGCAGACTGGGAATGCACCACTGGAAATCCCCCTCCAACTCCCAGCCTAAATCTTAGCAGAGCTCGAATGCAGCTCGTGTAACTTGGCCAGAGAGATTTAAAGCTGCCCCACATCGATATATCCTGTGCTTGTAAACTGCAAACCCTACCGGTGTCACGCACACTTAAAATCAATGGCAAACTTAATCTCCTCTGCAGCTGGGTATTGATTTACCTACATTGACTTAAATTCCAATATAGTAAATCGAGAGCTCCCTAGAACTGACATAAAAATGCAGGTTAAAGGTACTTCTATCCGTGTAGCCTGTCCTAAGAAAAATAATTTCAGCAGGATTAATTTTTTTTGCCCGAGTTTCCCTCTGGGTGTGGTTGGACAATCACAAGCAGGCAGGTTAGTTCCTTAAGGCATGTAAGAGTAAACAGGAACACTGAAAGGAAGAAACCTCCAGGACAGATGGAAAAGCAGAAGGCAGCACATGCCACACGTGCCACTGTGTCTTGCAAAGCTCAGCTGTTCCTATTTTCATGTGTCCACGTGCATGTGGGCATGTGAGTTCTGCCGCTTTCCTGCCAGACTAAAATGAAATAACTGAAGCCACTTGCAACAGCAGTCTGAGGTTAAATTAAACCATTGGGGAACCTGGAGAGGACTGGATTCTGTGCCAGCTTGGAGTGGAAATTTCTTAGAGTGTCTGAGGCAAGGAATATTAATAAGAAAGTCAGAAGAGTGGATGCATGCAAATGGCAGTGATGCATAGTAAGAGGCAGATTGTTTCCTAGCAACACAGGCTTTAGGCTGGTTAGTTTTGGTTAGCGTTTTCTGACTAATAGCTGTAATTTGTATCTGTATTGCTGCTCACTTGCCTACCTGTGCTGAAAGAGAGAAATAGCAATAGAGAACACAGGGTAGGATCTGTATGTGCCAGGTTGTGTTTGCAGGTGAGATCTCTGCATGTGAGGGACCTGCCCGTGGTTCAAAAACTGATGAGCTGAAAGTGTCTCTTCAGATGCCCATTTCTGCCACATGTGAACTAACTCAGACATGGACCTTGTGCTTCAGGCAGCTGAGCCAGGGCATATGAGTTTCAGCCCCACTGTATTTTGGCACTTCCCTCCTCCCCCGTCTCTATTCCATAGTACCGTGTGCTCCAGGAATACCCCATGGCTAATTCTGCTCTCAGTATCATCAGTGAGAGACCCTTGACTTCACTGGTAACAGGGCAGAGCCCTCTTATTTATTTATGGATTCTGTCTGTGGCTTTATTTACACCATATCCTGAGAGAATAGTGGAGGAAACCAGCTTCTCTGTCTGTGTGTGTGTTGTGTGTGTTGTGTGTAGGTCTTGGCATATTGGGACTTCTGCTCACCTATTGCAAGGTAAATAATTAATGGTTGTATGTCTGTTAAAAATCTTTGCTGAAGGCCTTTAACAAATGCCTTGCACTGCTAGGATGCTACAAAAGCAACTCCTAATAAAAACCCCAACCATCCCTTTAGACAGCGTTTGTGACCAATATGGGCTTGGTACCAGTGCCAGCTCGAGGTGTGATCTGGGCTTTCCACACGGACACTTTGGAACAAGCTCTGCTTTCTCCATACAGACCCTGCTGACTTCTCCCCAGCCTGTCAGTACTTCCAGGGCTCAGCTTCTCTCATCCTCCTGGAGAGCTCCATGTATTTTAAGCTCAGTTTCCTTTCTGCAAGAGGAAAGAATGTGAGAGATGCTTTAGAGAGCATGTGAGTTTTCACGTTGTCCTTAACTACTCTGTGCTGCGGAGAGGAAAAAATTCACCCAGTTTGTGCCAGTGCTGTGGAGCAATCGCTGTAACAGAGGGCAGCACAGCCAGGGAGACCAATTGTTGCACCCCAAACGAAATGGGCTTGCAGCCCTGTGTCCTCCAGTGATCTATCTGCACCTCCAGGTATTTAAAGCCAAGGACCAAGGCTTTAGCAGTCCATGACACCTCTAGAGGGGATGGCACCAGCTCCTCTGTCTCATTTCTTTCCCCATAGTTCGTGATCTCCACAGCTTCCCCTCCCCAAGAGCAATGCTGTAGAATAAGTCTCATTAGTCACCAGAAAAATCACACGGGAGAATGAGTCTGAGAAGTGCCCAGCCATAAGAAAAGCTCATGCCAATCCCTGCACTTTACTAGGAAAAAAGTAGCAGATCCAAAAGTCATTAAGCCACTGAAAATGAGGTTTCATTCAGTCCATGGGACTGGCTGTTTATGTCCTATATTCAGTTTTTGTCTGCCATGAAAAACTGTCTGGGTAAGAGGAAAGCAGGTTTTTGATGTGAAAAGAAAGCAAGGCCTGATTAACTGAAAAGGGAGAAGAAACTTCACTTATTTGGGTTATTTAAAACTCGGCAGTCTTTGTTAACAGCTGTTCAACTTGAACAAGAAATCTCTCTCTGAAGGAGATTGCTCCTCCTTCACTGCAGAGCTGGGAAAGTGCCCATCCACATCCATGAGTCATCCAGACAGGCCTCCAACAAAGGCTGTTTTGGCTAACAGGAAAGTCTAAGCCCCAAACTCTTTACTTTTCCTGGCCTAAGCTGTAAGTAGATGAGAAAAGGGAGGGAGGGACAACAGAACTATTTATTTCCCTTTCTGCTTAGGTTTAGAAAGGCTGAAGAACAGAAACAGTCTGGGGGAATGTAGCCAAATGTGACCAGACAACGAGACCCCAAAACCCAGCAATTTGCTTTAAAACCTCGACCCACCTTATCCGAGCTCACCAACACAAATATCTGCCACCTTATACTTCTCACTGATCTTTGGTGGGCAATGCTGCAAAGCTGGGAAGGCTGGCACACTCCTAGGAGGCCTTGGGAGTACAAGGCACCATTATGTCAGGGGTGTTGACTGCCACAAGCCATTTGCTAAAATCATGGGTCTCCCATGGGGAAAAACACATGGCAAAGCAAAGGGTACAAAGACCTGCTCCTAAAGGATGTTGCAAATGTGCAAATAATGGATTTTCAAGGAGATACTGAATGATGTTGTTACTATTTGGCAATGTTTTGCACATTTAATTTTGCACCTCTAATAAATCCTGAAGGGAAGCCTTGGATTGCATCGGTCTGTCACATGAGCAACCATAATGAATGTACAATTAAACAAATTAATGAGTAATGTGATACAGCAAGGAAGCTCTCCTTTTCATCGTAGAATACATCCCATGAAAGCAGCAGGGGTTTCCTCCCAGCCTTTACAGCACAGAGAAGGCACAGAGACTCTTCCAGATCTACCCATCTAATCTGTCCCACCAGGACCCATGGTGGATTAAGCACAGGGGCAGGAGGCTGATCCCCCGAAACCTCTGCTCATCTCCTGGCCAGACTGATTCACCATTTCTCTGCACCCCAGGGAATTCCTGTTGGTTTGGCTCATTTCTTCACTTTTCACTTTCATTATGACTGTAAGTTCTTCAAGCAGATTTTGTCTTTTTGCTCTGTGGTTGAACAGCAGTCAGAGGAATAACCTCTGGGCATGAGATCAGGCCAGGAAAGCCCCCAAAAGGTAACCTGGGAAAATCCAGAGCTGAAAATTCAGCGTACACAGCGTTCAGTTATTTCTTCAAAGGGTAGACCCATGGAAGTGATGGGTGCTGCAGATGTGTCTGCTGAAGTTGGCCTAAAACTCTTTCCTGGTGGAGTGTGATTTGTCCCCTGTGAGCTGCCAGAAAGCAGCGCATCTCCTGCAGCAGCTCTTCTGTGAAGGCTTCAGGGATTCCCCTCCTACCTCCAAAGAAGTGAGGAGTTCCTGCAGCAAGACTGATTAACATCAGAGAGTGGAGAGATTTTACAACACAGAGTGCCTGATTGCACAGCCCTCCCCCGGATCAGGAGGTAGGATCAGGAGGCAGGATCAGTCGATGTAATGTGTCCCAACCGCCTGGGCCCAGGCCTGCCCTAAATGAGAAGTGTTTTGGTCTCCTTAAAACTGTGTAGATTTCCACAGAAGTCACAGCTGTTATTTCAGAGGCAGCTCTCTGGGTCCAGGTCATTGAAACCAGAGCATCACACAGTAAAAAACATTGGGTGTCTGAAATTCCTCTGAAGCCCTGAAGCTGCCACTGAGGAAGGAAAGTGCAGCTGTTTGTTCATCAGCCCAGCAGCTCCCTCCTCTGCACCCTTGGCCTTTCCTGGCTTCCTCTGTAAAGGTGGCAGGGAATTTCAGTGTATCTATTCAGTCATCAGCTGATGAGCTGCCAACAGCTATGTTAATTTTCCCCTGCTGTAATAGGCAGTTTAGGGCCCCAGCCAATGACCAGGGAAGCTGCTGGAAAGAGTCCCACCGATTTCAGTGGCTGTCCAAAACCACACAGCCATATATGCTGAAAATTAAGCACAGATCCTCCAAATTTGCTTCTCACAGGCCACAGGACTGTCCTCTGTTACTCATAATTATCATTATTATTGTTATTACTGGATTTGAATTAATGCCCATGAGTGCAGATGGACAGAGATTTTTACTGAGTACAAAGTCTGTCATTTAACTAGGACTTTCTCAGAACTTAAAACAAAGGAGAATGGTGCCATATGCCATTCTTTTCCCCTGTATCCCCACAGCTGCTGACCAGCTATGATGTCCACAGAAAAGACTGAATTTCTCTAAGTGAATTGTAAAATCTGTCCAAAACTTCTTTACATACAACAAGAAGAAAATAAAAACCTTAAGCTGAACAGCAGAGATTGCCAAAGGAATGTTAACAAGTTAGCTAAAGACAGGGATCATTAACACTTAAAAAAAAAATATGACTGCTCTGTAGTTTAAAGAAGAACTGTAATTTCATCCTTGAGCTTTATAGATAACAGTGGGATTGTGGGAAAGAAAGTAGTTCTGTCAGCTCTGCATGAATCCTATTAACACTTTTTTTTTTTAATAAAAGAACCTCAAAATCTATCACCACTTTGATCTCAGTTCAATAAAGCTAATCTTAGTGTTGGTTTTAACATGGACATTTAATTGTCTTTAATCACCTTCTGCAAAAATCAATTTAGTTGACATGATACTGACCAAGACTGGTCAGCAGAGATAAGAAAGAGCTGTGTTCTAGCTACTCCGTCCTATTACATTCACTTCTAAGCAGGCAACTAATTAATGTGGTTATCCTCAGAACACCCTTGGGAGGAAAGGAAAAGGCTACTCCTGTTTGTTTGTTGGTTTGGGGTTTTCTCAAATGAAGAACTCAAGGAACAGCAAAATTAAATTGCTTTCACAAGGTCCCATAGTAAATCTCTGACAGTGCACAGAATGAACTTCTTGTTTCTAGCTGGCACCCTCGTGCCTAAATCTGTTCTTTGCCTAAAATTAAGACATTTCTCACTAACTAATCTGATGCTGATCACAACATATTGTGGTCGTTGGCTCTTCTTAAACTGCTGGTTTAAACACAGCTGGGTTTTCACAGAATCATAGAACTGTTCAGGTTGGAAAAGGCCTCTAAGAACATCGAGTCCAACCTTCAGCCCCGCACCACTGTGTTCACCATGACCCCAAGTGCCATATCCACACACACTCTGAACACTTCCAGGGATGGTGATTCCAATGCCTGACCTCCTTTTCAGCAAAGAATTTCCTTACATCTAATCTAAACCTTCCCTGACACAGCTTGAGGCCATTTCCTCTCATCCTTTTGTAGTGACCTTGCCCTGCAGAGTATGAACTTCATGGCAGTGCTCAGTGAACACAAGGTTTTCCACTCAGAGCACAAAAGTGAATTTCAGGCATATTTTACCATGAAGTTTGCTTGGAAAGCTCTGAGCTTGCCTCATGGTATCCTTTGTAATTCGTGTCACAACTTAGATCTGCATTATTAACATTTTGCATTTACAGAGCATCTTCCAGCCAAGGATCTCAGCACACTTCCCATTTATTATTAAAACCTTTCAACATTCCTGCAGAGTGAACTTGACATCATTTAAGAGATGGAAAAATTGGAACACAGAGAGGAAGAAGACCAAAAATTTAAAGAGAAGTTATTTGAAGATTTTTCTGTTATTTTCCTGGGGGGAGGGGAGGGGAGGGGAGGAAGTGCTATGTTTGTTTAAAAGTTCTCAGGCTTGCCAGGAGTAATAAAGTTGTTCAGCCAATTTTGACCATCGCAGATGTGCCCAGAGATGATACTGCCTGACACAGTCAACAGCAATTTCCCAAACAACAATGAGAATATTACATACTTTTTGTTTTATTAACACCAAGCGTACATGCAATTATCTGTGGCATGTGCTTATATTTACTCTACAGTAATTCCTACAAATTTGATTTTCCTAATAGCCAAATTTCAACAAAACCTTGTCAAAGGTGACTTGTGCTAGTTCTCTGTTCTAGCCTTGCAGTGTGTTTGCCATGTTTAATTGGCCTTCAGTGCCTCCTTACTCCTATCAAGAATAATCCACAATTGGTAAGTGGCAGCAGAGAAGAAACGTACTGGAGTGACTTGAAATAGCTTCCTATTTCCAGGACAACATTGTTTTCAGTGGAGTCATTGGCAGATTCCCTTGGGATGCTTCAGTGTAAGCGAGTAGCTCATTCAAGGAGCACTGATCAATGCCCCAGGTACAGGTTGGCAGTTTGGTTGTTTCAGGTGGTAAGAAAATAAAATTTTTCCTACTTTGTGACTCAAGTTTGTGATGTGGAATGCAATAAAGGATGGTTTATTTTGAAAGCACTCTAAGGTTTTTCAAGAAAAGAAAGAAAGAAAATTACCATTCTTCACTTGCAATCAAAGTCAGAGCTGTTTAATATGCTGTCTACAATATAAACCAATCTTGGGGTATTTTCTAATAGGCAGACAGGTGTAAGTAAAAGAAAATTAATCTGGCTTCAACCTTACTGCCAGCCCACCGAGCTGCCCAACAGACCGAATGCCGCAGGTGAGTTGTAGCCCTGCGATTCCACGCTGCAGCTCTGCCACCTACAGGCACTGAGAGCAGCTCTACGAGAGGTTCGCCTGCCAAACTTCCCGCTTACTTCCTTTTTCTGGTCTGCTGAGGGAAGACTCCACAGCGGTCAGCCCTGACCTTCGACGCACACAAACATTTTGTTCAGCTTATTGAAAATGAACACAAGTGTTTAACTAATCTGAGCCACTAACTGAGTCTGCTTCTTCCCTGTCATTTACATACTGTGACTGTGAAGCAAGGAGGATCCTGAAATCGACTTTATCAAGTGACTTTTGTAATGGGTGGCCAAGTGTTAGAGCAAAGCCCAAAACAGCTACAGCCTCCACCAAAGCCCGGCAGCTTTGGGGGTGACGTACAGACAGACCCCCCACACAACCCCATGTGTGCCCAAAGGAAGCATTGCAATGAATAATGAGGGTATAATTACTCAGAGGGATTTAGACAATGAGTTTGAAATGCCTCTTTTTAGGCAAAGTGAGGGAGATGGAAGTTTTCTAGCAGAAATGACAGCACCTCCAACAAGAGTGTGCAGTCTTACACCTCTGCCTTGGGGAAGGAGCTGTCTCCAGAGCTGGGGTGAAGTGCCACATGGAGAATTCCTGTCCAGGTCTCCCACAGCCAGGCTCTCCCAAAGCCCTCCTGAGCATCCACTCCACTGGCTCTGTTCACATCCCCAGGTCGGAGATGATCACAGTCCACAGTCTTGCAGCTGCCATCTCGAGTCTCCTTGCAGCTTAATTTCCTGAGAATTAAGTCTAAACACACACAAGATAATTAAAATAAGTTCTGTTATCCCTCCTTCCTCACCCCAAGGGGCATTTCAGAGTACACGTATTTACCAGCTGCAAAACAGTCTTTGTTCAATAGAGACACTTGCTCCCACTTCAGAGGGTTTTCAGTACTTAAAGAGGCCCTGTGAAAAAGATGGGGTCTGACTTTTTAGCAGGGTCTGTTGCATGGGGTGATGGTTTTAAATTAAAAGAGGGTTGATTTGTATTAGATATAAGGATTAGATATAAGGATATAAGGCTGCTCTGGTTTTTGGATGGCTGAGAGGTGTGCCACGGACTGGGAGAGAAGGGGCAGCTCTGATGCTGTGAAGGTTTGTGCCACTGCTTTTTCAGCTGGGAAGTAATACTAAGGGTTTTCAGGAGAGTATCTGTCTAATTGTGAGCTGAGTTTGATGCATGGTGGGCTTGTCTGTTGGATGTGGGTGCCTGGAGATGTGGGTCAGAGGGATAGCTCTCAGAGAGGTGTGCAAGATCAAGCTCTCTGGCATCCTGAATCCAGGCTGCTGCTTCCACTTTTATTTAGAGGTGGGTTGTTTACCCCATCTTTCAGCTCATTCAAACTCAGTGCAGCCTCTGAACTTCCCACTAACTAAGGACAATTCCCAAAAAGATAGGAAAGACACAGACAGACAAGGGCTCTTTACTGCTCAACAAACAGATAAGCAGAACTTCTGTGTGTCCGTATGGTCATGACCATGGCATAACCACAACCGGAAAATAACTGTGGATGTGCTTAGCTGTGTAGGAGATGTTACCAGTGTGGCTGCAAACACGATTCAATGCACAGATTACACATCCCGGTTTGGTTTCTAAATACCAGTATATTGTCATAAATGGTGCAATAAATGCATAAATGGTATTAGGATTTGGGGGAAAGCACAGGAAAAATACTCTTGGTTTCTGTATTGGGGCTTCTGTTCTCCTTTACCCTCCCATCTTCGGTGTCTCTTCCCAGACTGCCTTCATGTTTTCTTTTGCCAAAAGCATCACTTGTACGACACCTTTCTTCTGCAATGCCTTTTTCCAGTCCCCACAGGTCTCTCCTGCTCACCTCTATCCTTTTTCTCTTTTCATTCCTCTGTTTACAAGAGAAGACAGAAAGGAGCTACAATTTGGACAAACTTCAAAGGTATTGTTTTCAGTGGTTTAAGCTTTGCTTTAGTCATACTGCCATCATCTCCCGAGCACGGACTGCCGGCATCTCAGCTCCAGCCTTTGGTCACCTTCACCAAGCTCAGTTACCCAAAGGAAGATTGTCCCTTGACTTAAGAACCCTGAGATCCGTTTTGGGACACCAAATCCCTTTGTGACTCCAAGTGACACCTTTCTTTCACCTCTATGTGATCTTGATCCATTTCTTTAATCTTCAACATATCATATATAAAGCAGGATAAGGACAATCTTTACTTTGGAACAATGCAGTGAGATGGTCCAGCAGGGAATTTAGTCTCCCTATGGAAATGAGATGCAAATGAGCTCGCAAACCTACGCAAGTTCTGTCACCTGCACAGTGTGAGGCTGTAAACATGAGGTGACCTGTCCTGTGGTAACTTTACAGTGCCCATTACAGGGCCACATGAAATCTGAGGAGCCTTTGACAGAACGGCTCTGGCCAGAACGAAGTTCTGTGGATGGGGTCTGGTGTGTGAATGAGTTCTGTGTGAATGACCCTGATTTCCCCAAGACTGATTAGAAATTATTTTCTTCCCCTGTCCTGTGTTATTGAGGATGGATTTCTCCAACAGCAGTGCAGCATTATGAGACACTGAGCTTTGCTTTCAGACCTTGGTCATGCCTCTTTACATGATGCAAAGCCAGCGCTTCAGCTTGACCTGTAGCACAGTTCACAGATATATTTCTAGAATGTAGAAAGGTTGCACATTAGGAGGAATTTCTTCAGAAAAAGGGTGATTAAACATTGGAAAGGGCTGCCTAGGGAGGTGATGGAGTCACTGTCTCTGAAGGTGTTTAGGGACAGCCTGGACGCAGCACTCAGTGCCATGGTCTGGTCGATGTGGTGGTGTTTGGTCACAGGTTGGATTTGATGATCTCAGAGGTCTTTTCCAACCTCATCGATTCGGTGATTCTGTGGTTTACACTGTCTTCATGCGCTTCATTGCCAGCAATTAAACCTCGAGATGCGCCACGGACATAAACCACATGCACAGCTGCTGCTTTCTCCACTTCAGTCTCGATTTTCTATGAAAATTTCTCTATTTTCTAATTTCTGCAGTTTAACTTCTATTTTTCTCCCCGTCTGGGTGCCCCGGGTTAAACAAACCCTCACAAACTGCCGGCCACGCCCAGCGCCGCTTCCCGCCAAAAGCCCCGCGCCTCGCGCGCAGAGTCTGCCGCCGTTGCTACGCGCGATGACGCCGCTCGCTCTGCTTTTTCTCATTGGCTGATCCGCCGGTGACGGCGCAGCGCGGCGCGGCATTGGCTGGGAGCGGGCGCGCGCGAGGCACGTCGGGGCGGGAGGGGCCGATGGCGGCCATCGGGGTCCACCTGGGTGCCACCTGTGCCTGCGCCGCCGTGTACAAGGTGAGGGGTGGTGGGGCTGCTCGCGGGTTCCTGCCGGCCGGAGCGGTCCGTGCCGGGGCCGTCTGCCCCTCGGTGGTGAAGCCCCGAGGGGCGGCTCACGGCTGTGCCTCTCTCTTTCCCCAGGATGGCCGCGCCGACGTGGTCGCCAACGACGCCGGGGATAGGGTCACTCCCGCGGTCGTGGCGTTCTCGGAGAGCGAGGAGGTGAGGCTGTTCCTCCACCGTGGCGGTGTGGGGAGGAGGAAGGGAGGGACGGCTCCGTCTGTCGCTCGCTTAGTTTTTCATTTTTTTTACCTTTATTTTTCATTCAGGTTGTTGGCTTAGCTGCGAAGCAAAGTAGGATAAGAAATATTTCAAACACTGTAGTGAAAGTAAAGCAGATCCTTGGGCGAAGGTAAGACAACGGGCGTGAAAGGGGCGGTGAGGGATTTAATTTTCCCCCTTAAAGCTGCTCAGCACTAGAGTTTAACGTCTCAGCACTAATACTGAAGGCATTTTGATGTAGTATGATAGTAGTTAAGTTAACCTAGGACTGACAGGAAAGTGTCGTCTCTTAAAAAATCATTCTATTATCATAGAGTCACAGAATGGTTTGGTTTGCAAGGGACTTTAATGATCACCTCATTCCAACTCTCCTGACATAGGCAGGGACACCTTTCCCTAGACCAGGTTGCTATTTCGAGCTTCTTAGCCTACATTTCATTCCAGGAGCAAAGAGATGCTTCTGAAAACAGCAAAGTAGAGAAGAAAAATTGTATTTTATTTCTGAATTTGTCTGTAAAAATCAAACTGTGAAGTTTAGTAACAAGTTGCATATAAGCTTTTTGGATATACTAAGTTTCTTAACTACACTGTCTTGTTATCTGTTTTTTTTTTCTGTATGTAAAATCCACTGTGGTTTTCATTTGCATGGA
Source organism: Ptilonorhynchus violaceus (assembly GCA_013397565.1). NCBI lineage: Eukaryota > Metazoa > Chordata > Aves > Passeriformes > Ptilonorhynchidae > Ptilonorhynchus > Ptilonorhynchus violaceus. The sequence continues at coordinate 104,277 of VZRJ01008650.1, read as the reverse complement.
ACTTTGTACTGCTTTTATTGCAGTAGTGAGACACATTGACTACTGCCTGTTGTGATTCCTCTGTTAGTGGGGCTGTCATGATTTGCACTGGCAACTACAGTGACACTAGAACTATACCTGTTGAGTTAGATTGAGCATCAGATGTGAAAAACTTTTTAGTGATGACCCAGCTGTGTGTTACAGCCCTTCCATTGAAAGGAACCGACAAGATGTTGTCCATTCTGATTATTTCTCAGCACTTCTCAGATGCAGAACTTGACTGAAATCTTTTAGAATGGTCATGGGGGATAGCAAGTTAAAACAATGTGTTGGTGTTTGTTTTCCCTAAGTAGTAGGTATTTTTTCAATCATTAGTTTGGGGAAAGGAGGTTGAAAGATGCCAGCAGTCAGAACTGCTGGGTTTTTTCTGCTCTGTAGTTATATCTGTAGAGTGGAAAGAGGAATTTGTGGTTCAAGTATAGCTTGATATGTTGGAGATCTTATAAGGAATATCAGCCCGTTGAATTTATGTAATTACCTTTGAGTATATGATTTATTTTACTATTTTGATTTTGTCTGGACAGCTCTGGTGACCCACAGGCAAAGAAATATATTGCAGAAAGCAGATGCTCTGTGAGTATGATAATCTGTATAATTTTATGCTTGTTGTTTGTGCCACACCATGTCTGTGTTCTGTAGTGATCAGCTCTCATTGTATTAGGTCCCTTTGCTGCTTTGTGGAATGTTTGTCTTTTTAACAAGTAGATAACCATGTTCTGAGATCTGCCAGCGTAATATAACTCAGCAGAAAAAATATTTATTTATCTCTTGGTTATTCTCCAAAGGGATGAACCTTAATATATTTAGGTAGCAGTGTTGTGGTCTTTCTCAGTGCTGGTAGAAGATGCTCAGGTTATGGCACTGCGTGATAGAAATTTTTAACCACTTGATTTAATATCAGTATTTAGTTTGCATGATACTTGTACTTACTACTAGAAAATTCTGCAAAACAGGAGAAAAATTATCCTGGAATATACATTCATAATGAAGGAGTGAGTTTTTCTCTGGGATTTGACTGTTAATATTGATGTGATTTTGTAAATAGCTAAGCTTTTTCTTATGGACTATAACCAGGCAAGTACTTTTGTTGTAAACATTGCTTTTGTACTAAGGAAAACTTAAAAGAGCCCAGACTTCCTTTTTCTATTAAGTCCTTGAATTTCACTGTTCCGTCAGATACTACAGGTCTTTTTGTGATCTTTGGTAAGCATCTTAGAAGCATTTATTCCATTGTAGTAGAGTACTAATGCAGAGAGTATTTACATAGTCCAGTGCTTTTTACTTTAAACAGAACCTAAATTAAACATTACTTTTTGCTATTAACTAAATTAGTGTCTAACAAAGGTGTGTTGGTTTTGCTTGCAGATAATTGAGAAGAACGGAAAACTTCAATATGAAATAGATAATAAACTTATTAACCCAGAAGATGTGGCAAAACTAATTTTCAGTAAAATGAAAGGTATGTAGTAAATAAATTCATAACATGTTTTAGCTTTTTAAGCTGTTCTTGTATTTTTAAGATGTTGGTTTTGGGGGGTATTCTTGCTTTTGCTGAACATGGTCTGCCTGTGTTTATAAACAGAGACTGCCCAGTCTGCATTGGGTTCAGACGTAAATGATGTTGTTGTCACGGTACCTTTCGATTTTGGAGAGAATCAGAAAAATGCCCTTGGGTAAGAGCATTAAGGTTTTTCTGTTATTTAATGTGTCTAAAGCAGCTGGGCTGGAAGATCAGCAGTGGGAATTCTGCTGCTGGACTTCAGCTTACAACTGTCAGTCAAGATACTGTGGTGTTGTTTAAACTGGGAAAATATGAAAGCAAGAGATTAAATCCTGACTTGAGAAACTTTTCGTGGAACTCCCTGATGTAACCAAAAGGAAATTCTGAATCACTAAAGTGAGAGGAAATTTTGATTTCATCAAGGATAGAACCTCATTTCAGATTGGGATCTTCAGTGTCCCCTTTGAAATGCAAATAGTTTCTCGCCCTCCTCCATAATTTCCCCTCCTTTCCCTTTGTACTCCCCAAACCAAGTGGTGCTACACGACCTATTGAGGACTGTTTTGTCAGAGTGCAGATACGGAATGCATACCAGTATTGTGCTTGGAAATTCTCTTTGGAAACACTTCTCCTCCAACAGTTCCCCCATATGAAAACATAAAGCATGCTTAAAGCTGAGCATAAATGGCAGCATCTATTTCTGCTTTCTGAAATGTACAAGCCCTTGTGTTGAACTGTCATGAAGTAAATAAATCACCCCTACAAGTTGGTCAGAAAACAGGAAGCTGGGTATTTGCTGTATCTATAATGAAGCATTCTATTGCTCTGGTTTAAATTCAAAGTGGAAGAAACAATTTGCAAGGTAGTCCTAGGATTACTGATGTTCCAAGAAAACATGTAAGTAAAATGTTACAAGTGAGGCACAGTACATTGCTTTTGAAGTACAGTCAATTTTCCTGGCACCTTACCTATTGAAATAATATATCAAGAACTTTTAATATCATGCCTGAAGGTAAGTTACCAAGTTTCATTGAGGGTGGGGTTTTTAATTTTGTGGTCCAGGGGTGTGTTGCAGTTTTTATGGGCTATGTAGGCTGATACACCAGTGTTTTCTTTGACAATGAGCACACAGCATATCCAGTTACCTGAAGAACACAGTAGCAACTGAACTTCTTGGTACCTTCCTTTTCCAGTCACTTAGCTTTGCTAATACCATGCTGTTAACAAGTTCTGAGTAGGTAGCACATGTAGTTCAGGTGAAATCTTAATAGTGTGTGGCTATAGCGAGATCATTAAAGTAAAATTAAATGCTGTTATGGCTTATTGCAGGGAAGCAGCTGCAGCTGCTGGGTTCAATGTCATGAGATTAATTCATGAACCGTCTGCAGCTCTCCTTGCTTATGGAATTGGCCAAGATTCACCCACTGGGAAAAGGTAAAATCCTAATATTTGACTTATTTTTAAGCTGCTATACTTAAATCTTGAGAAATCTTAAATGAAGGAATGCTGTGTTGCCGTAGTGTGACGCTTATTTTGCTTTTTCTCTTAAGTAAAGCCAATAAGCATTTGGAAGTTGTAATTCTGTAGTGTTTTGAATCCCATTGTTTTGGTTTTTATATTTTGAGAATTGTCTTCAAAGATTTGTCCCCAGTTTCTGACTTCGTCTTTAATGAGCTGAGTGGCTTGAAGAAAAATTAATTCCTTTTTAAACATATTTTGGCGTAGCTGTCTTTAGTTGTGGAAGATGGGATCATTTTGCATATACTGGAAGAACTAAAGCAGAGTTCCTGGGTTCAGTAGGTGCCTTTGGTTTTCTTTATGAATATTCAGATAATTCACAAGACTTTCAGAATGGTAAAGATTGCTGTCAATGTGAACTTTGTTGCTCTTCTTGGTTGTGTCGTCTTTACTGTTCTCATATAATTTTTGCCTGATTAAAACCTGCAATGCATTATTTGGTGGTAATCTTTATAGACAGTGTGTCAAAATTAGCAATAATTTTTGATGGCTTATTAATGCTACTTTCAATATTCTTTTTAATGTGGCAGCAATGTGTTGGTTTATAAACTTGGTGGAACATCGCTTTCTATCACAGTCATAGAAGTCAACAGTGGAATATATCGTGTGCTTGCTACAAACACAGATGACAGCATTGGTGGCGTTTGCTTCACAGAAGCTCTAGCACAACATTTAGCTTCTGAGTTTCAGAGGTAAGACTTGAATTCCAAGTGTGTTGCTGTTAGGACAGGAACTTCATTATCTGGTGCTTGCTTTCAAAAAAAAAAAAAATTAGCAGACTGTGAGTGAAATGGTTCAAGTAAAGGTGATATTGAATGGACAGTTGTTTGGGGTCAAGAAGGAAGACTGGGTAATGCTTGGGTTTGGATGGATGTTTCCTGAAGTTGGTGTTGAACTATAAGGGCTCAGCTATGAACTCTGCTATGGTTTGAGTGATGTGTGTGCACACTGTCACAAAAAGACTTTTTGAATGAAACATAATATTTTATTGACATATCTGATGTTCACTGTTCAATTTCTTCTTGATCTGTGGTTAAAAACAGGTAACTTGCAGACCCTTTCTTGCCATTCCCTGAAGTCACTTAAAGGATTTGTTCAGCTGAGAAACTGCTGAAAGACTTAAATCTGTATGATAAACACTAATGCCTGAGTTCAGGGTGCCTTTTCACAGGGGTCTTTAGTGGAAATTGAAATAGACACTTACTCTTTGCAAACTTGCAGTAGTGACATTGTAGTTAATACTAAAATGTTTGCAAAAAAAGGTTCAATAGCCCTAACCTGTTTTTACTTTCAGAAAGAGTTATCAGTCAAATTCATGCCTCTAAACTTGTATCATCTTTTTTTTTTTAAATACAGGTCTTGTAAACATGATATTAGAGGAAATCCCAGAGCCATGATGAAGTTAATGAACAGTGCTGATATTGCAAAACACTCTTTATCAACCCTGGGAAGTGCAAACTGTTTTGTAGATTCATTGTATGATGGATTAGATTTTGATTGCAATGTGTCCAGGTAAGGCAAATCTTGAAGTTACTGAAATCTTCCTAGGTGGTATTTTGGATGTTCAATAAGCTTTGATTTCTGGTGATGTTTATTTTAGAAAAGGAATTAGGATAGAAGGCAGATTTGCTGTTTCATATTGATGATTCTGTTACGCTGCACTCTGTAGTGGTCAGGGCAGTCACACGAACAGTGTTGCCCTAATGGTTAGAAAATAAAGTGCAAAAAGGCACAAGGAGACCCCATCTTTGGAGCCTGGTTGTTGATGGGAAGGCAATAGATACTGTAATAAATCAAGGTGGCTCTTTCCTCCCCGTTAATGTTTTTGTGTATTTTTCTGAAAGAAAAGAAGACTTGTGGAATTTTCATCTAAATGAGCTCCAGCATGATAGGAGTGGTGGAAGTCTTGATGTTGCCTCTCAGTGACAGCTGGAGTAGGAAGATGTTTTCTGGCTTTTTGTTCATACTGCTGTGTCCTATTCAGTCTCCTCTCCCTTGGGGTGATCTCTTACTGAGATGTTTAGCTCACTTTGATTGCTCTTCTGGAGAGCAGCAGCTTTAGCAAAATGAGACAGACTTTTCCATTCCAGAACTCCAGCAGTTGGAGCTGCTAAAATAAGGCACAGTGTGTTTGCAAGAGTGAGAAGCAATACTGTATAACTTGGTTCGGCTCACTTTTGGATAAGGATGCCAATCCTGTGGATTAGTGTTGCAGACTTTGGTTGGTTGTATTCATGCAGAGTAGAACTTCCTCTTCAGGCTTGAAAGAGACAAAAGCACAAGTCTGTTTTTTCATTTGCTTAACCTGCTCCCTGTGTGCAAATCAGGACACAGCTTGATTTGCCTCTAAAAATTCAAATTTGAGTCTTTGTATCCATTTTAAAGATGATGAAGCAATTCCACGATTTTTGCTGCTTTATTTTTTTCACGAGTCAAGACAGTAATACTGGGTGTTGCAAGACAACAATACTGGTTTTTTTCTCTAGAGTACACTGAAGAATAATGTGTGCATTCCATGTAGGTGGTAATGATGGAATTAATAGCACAGATACTTCCAGAACAAAATCACTTCAAGATTAATAATGGGAAAAGATGTTTTTTTTAAAATCCCTTAGTACCAGCTAGAGGACTAAAGTACGTTCTGAAAACGATTGTTTTCCATTTCAGGTATTTGTCTCTAAAGGATGATAAGACCCTTTTGTGACTGGTTGTTGTTTTTTTTTTTTTCTCTTCTAGGGCCAGGTTCGAACTTATCTGTTCTTCACTTTTTAGTAAATGTGTAGAAGCAATTAAAAAGCTCTTGCAGCAAGTTGGATTTACAGCAGATGATATTAATAAGGTAATAATAGAAATAATTTGTCTGTAGCATGTTTCATAATTTCACAAGAACAATACTTTTAGGGCCTGTTTTCCTTGAAGACTGAGATTATTCCATGATATGTTTAAGTATTTTCAACTGGGATCCAACAGAATCTATAGATTCAAGATCTTTAGAACTGCTATATTTGCTTTGAATTCAGTTACTTGAAGTTAAGTATAAGGTAGAGTCAGATTCAATTGTGTGTTTTTACTGCTGCATATTGAGTAGGTGGGGAGGATTTGTCTCCATTTGATGCATTTGTGTTACTCTCGGTAGAGCTGAGGAGTACCTTTAAGTTCAGTCTGTGGACTTTGTTCTGCCTTCACTGAACTTTGGAGGTGGTTTGCTGACACTTCTGAGGAAAAGCCAAGTTTTGACTTGAAGTTGAACAAATCTCGTAGTGTCCTCTTGGTGCCTGTGCTCCTCCTTGCTGGCTTAAAAAACTTAAGCATGTTAGATACCAAACTACAGAATGCTTTAATACCAAAGATGGTGAGCAGATGCAGATGTGATTAGGTTAATTAAAATGTCTCCTGCCTTGGTGTAAGAGTGGAACTTCATCTCACCCTCTTAGCACCTGTGCATGGCAAATGGTGCTGCATTCATTGCTGGTGGAATTGGCACATCAGGTCTGCAGCCAAAGCTGCTTGGTGCTTTCAATGACTCTTGATGATATTTCAGACTCTTAATTAGTGTTTGCTGTGTCACATCTCAGTTTCACTGGTGGATAAGGAAGTATCCCAGGTCACTGTTCTGAGAACAGCTTTTGTTTTCTGGTGACAGTGTTTTTTAGGTGGCCTTTTAGGCTCTCAGGCCTTAATGCTTTGGATGGGGAGCAGTTGTAGACTTTAAATGTAAAAATAAATAAGTTAAGAGTTGTAAATTTGGTTTATGTTTTACCTGAGTAAAGTGGGAATTAGCTTTGTTTCCAGATCTGGCTGATTTCAACAAAGTCACTATAATAAGACTTGAACTTATGGACAAAACCTGACTTGCTCCTTCCTACAGGTGCATGATGGAAGGGTGATTGGCAAGCAGCACAAGTTACAACATGGGGAAACTGTAGATTCCAAGAAAGGAATTTGTAGTGTGAGGGAATTCAAACACTGAAATAAAGGCCCAAAGAGTCTGTGGAATATGTATCTATGGAGAAAAGATCCTGAGCACTTGCAGCTGTACCTGCTCTGGCCAGGAGGTTGGACTAGATCACCTCTGGAAGTCCCTTTCAATCTGATGTTCTTTTTGTGACGAATTTCTCAGTTTTTAAAGTCTTACTATATATAGCTGGTTCTGGCTATGAGAAACACTTTTCAAGACATCGTATTTCCTTTGATTTCAAATGCAAAAGTATCAGAAGTCAACCAAAGACTACATCAATTTTTGTTTTAACAATTGTGGATGATAAAATGTCCCAGAGCAGTTTGCATTTCTGTACTGCAGGGTGTTACCTGTCTGCTTTATTTGACAGAATAAAGACTTGAAATCATTATATGACATTTTCCAGGTAGTTCTGTGTGGTGGGTCTGCTCGAATCCCAAAGCTACAGCAGCTGATCAAAGATATTTTCCCAACTGTGGAATTACTGAATTCAATTCCTCCAGATGAAGTTATTCCCATTGGTGCAGCCATAGAGGCAGGAATTCTGCTAGGGAAAGAGAATACCTTGTTAGAAGAAGATGCACTTATTGAGTGTTCTGCCAAAGATATTCTTCTCAAGGTAAGGCGAAAATTAGAATATTTTAGGAAATAGGGAATTTTACTGCTGCAGTGAATCTATAGCGCTAATTATGCATGATTGATGTTAGAGAAACAGCATTGTTTTTGTTATTACATCTACAGGTTTGCTGTACATCAGCAGTACATGGTAACTTAGGTTTATTGACAAAAAAATTGACAGGAAAACCTGTTTGACTCTAAGGGGAGATAGGAAAGATACAATCTGTGTTGTAATAGCTGGACTTTTTATTTATAGGAATGTCAGGTTTTTTTATTTGCTGTGATGATAAATGTGACAGAGGGAATGAATCTTGGATTTCTTTTCTTGTGGAGTGTTGTTGTAACACTTCCAGCTCTGTGAAGCACTTAAAGACATGAACTCTTTTCTTTTTTTAAGGGAGTAGACGAGTCAGGGGCTGACAAATTCACAGTGCTGTTTCCATCAGGGACACCACTGCCAGCTCGAAGGCAGCACACCCTGCATGCTCCTGGAAACACTTCTTCTGTGTGCCTTGAGCTGTACGAGTCGTTGGGGAAAAACCCCATGAACGAAGAAGAGAAATTCGCCCAGGTGAGTACGTGCACACTTGTGTGCCCTTTTAACAGCAGCCACCTGAAAATCAGAAAAAAAATGGAAACCAATCCCACCACTACCAAAACTTGTTAGAAAATTACAAGCAGATGCATCTCTTTGGTATTGGTCTTTTAATCATTCTTCTGGACATGCAAAGTATTGGAGTACTTTGTAAAGAAACTGAAGTTTCCCTTTTGAATTCCTAAATGTCTGTCAGGGTTTGACGCTTGGCACTACTGTAGTAAGATCACCTGGGATGAGAGATCTGTACCAGTCATTCCAGTAGTTCACAGATCCTCCAACATTTTAAAAATAAAACTGATGGAGAAAATGATGTAGCTAGTGTGTGTACTGTTGATTACTTTTTGATCTTCCTGGGTTGGACGGGATCTTGGTATTAAATATTAAATTTGATTTTTCATAGTGGAAAGTTGGTATGATTGAATCATGTTAGGATCTAAACGTACTGCTTAGGAGTCAACCTACAGAGAAAACATGGCTTATTTGAAAAAGTGATGATGTGCTTTCCTTGGAAAGCATCAGGGAAGGGGCAGATGTGTCTGAAATTGATGGAATATTTGAGAAGGTTGTTATTCCACCTTCTGCCCGAGTATCTTTAAGGAGATACAGAAAAGATGTTACCTAATAATTACAGAACTGAGCCTAAATAAATGACAGTGTGGGAGGGATAGGTCCTCCAGCTATCTTGGTGATAGATTCCGAACCAAACCACAGAAACAAGAGTGCAAATAGCTAAAAATACATGAATTAGCACATTTTAGCTGTCGTGTCAGTTCATTAAACTGCTGCACAAGAACTTAAGAGAACTTGATTATAATCTAACTTTTTTTTTTTAATAGATTGTACTCCAGGATTTAGATAAAAAGGAGGATGGCCTACATGATATACTAACTGTTCTCACTATGAAAAGGTACCCAAAATATTTATGGTTCTGTTCTTTACCTTGCTATGTCACACTTCTGACAAGTAGTCTTTGCTCCTGTTAGAGAATGTTTAATTTTGTATTGATGAATTTCAGTATTCTGTTGCTCGCAGGGCTGTACAGTCCTAGCAGGGGTCAATTCTGTAGAAATGCAGGTTTTCTGCAGTACCTTTGGTGCTGTCATTGTTTGATTCCTAAAGAAACAAAGCTTAACACAATTGTGTAAGTTATTTTTAGCAACTTCTGAACCATTGATCAGCTTCGCCATGCTTGAGAGCAGTCAGGATCTCAGATTTCATGTGGAAAGGGGTTGGGTAGTTCTGCTGAATGCCCACACACTTGGGGAAAACTGAAGGAGATTTTGTCTTTTTAGTTATGAAGGATTGTAGAATTTACAGTGAAAACTTGTGGCTCTGTCCTTTCAGAGGCAGAGTTGTTAAGCAGAGAAACAGTGCCACAGGAAATCAGGCTTGATAAATATACATTTTAAATATTTATCTGGGGGTTTTTTATGGCAAAATACGAAGTGTTTTATGGCAGGATGGGAAATGGGGATGACATGATATTGAAGAAATTTCTCTTGATTTTCTTAGGTCTTAATTGGCATGCTTAGGCTCATTTGAAATAGTGTAAATAGTTCATAGAGAGAGCAGAAGGTAGAATTCTAAGTAGTCAAATCACGTTTGTCTTCTCAGGGCTGTCCTGAAGCTCATACTGTTTTTCTAAATAATACACAGGTCTAGATGTTGCTGAAAAACTAAATCCCTACTTGCAATTTAAGAGCTAACATAAGAAAATGAAGTATTTAGAAATCAGGTGTATTGAGTGCCTGTTAATAGACCTCACCTAAAATACGTTGTTTTTCAGACAGAGATTTGCAGTCGGCACTGATAAGGAAAACATCTTGGGATTTATAGATGCAGCACTGTCATGCAGAAAAACAGCATTGTTTTGAAGGAGGTTTAAATAATATTTAGGTTAAAAAGGGAGAGAAAGTTCAGTAGAGCACATCTGTTTCTATCTAAATATTTTGTGTGACTGTGTGTCTAGTGGAAGTAGGGTTTAATCTTGTTTCTTAATTTTTTGATTTTGAAAGTTAAGGTTTTCCTTGTTGAAGGAGATCCTTGGAATTTAAAGACTATTTACTCTTCAAAAGTCAAGTTCTCATGCTGTGAGAAGACATGCTTATCTGTTGCTGTTACTCAGAGTTCTTACAATGAATATTTTGAATATTACCACATATTCTGTTTACAAAGCTGTACTAAATAAATTCAATTGCAATATTTAAACGTATTCCTGGATCTATTCCAGCATATGTAGAGAAGATGCTTTAAGGGCAAGAAACGCATGTATAAATAATCACTAAATCAAACTTAATCTCATAAACCAATTTCATCTGTGTTGAAGCATGTTTGTCCCTGGATATTTTGATGCTGATCTGTCTTCCTTTCATCTGTGTGAAGACTATTGTTTATCCTCTCTGAAACATGCAGTAACATAGTAAGCATTGTGTTGAGATAATCCTAAGCATATCCTTCTCTTTTATCTAGGGATGGGTCCTTGCATGTCACCTGCACAGATCAAGATACTGGAAAGTGTGAAATAATCACTGTTGAAGTGGCATCATAGTCCATTTTGAAAGGCAACATTTTTCTAAATCTATTTTTGTCTCTTACTGGCATTTCTGCCAAAGCAGTGACTCTCTGGGATGTCTGATGATTCTTAGAGGACTGTAATAAAGTAAAGTAAAACGTTAATTTGCCACCAAATCTGTTCGGAGTGTGGTGCAAAATGTTAGTCAAGACATGTGGACAGCAGATCATTTAATTATCAGCACTTGATTTAAAAAGTGCAAAGCACAAATGCTTGTGTCTGTGGTTCAGCAACAAGCATATTACATAGTCTGAAGATTTTTCCTTGACTAAGTCAGGTCCTGTACCCTCTCAGGCAGTGTATCTGAAAGCTTTGAGCCAGCCAGAGCTAAACTGCTGAAAATCCACTCTCTGGTATCAAATTGTACTGAAATCCTGTGTGGTCCTGATATTGCCCATAACCTTGAAGGTGGAGCCCATTTGTGCTGGCCTCTTGAGCAGGTTTATTTTTTTTTCTGGAGTGTTTTTCTGTAAAATGGTTTTGTGGTATTACCTGAGAAATGTGTGTAAGAGTTAAATGTTTTTATTTATGTGTTATTAAAATACATTTTTTTTTAAAGCATTTTGCATGGCACTGTTTTAATCTGTATGTCATACATTTGTCTGGGTATAAGCTGGCAGGTTTTTTCAATAACGAGAGGGAGGAGGCACGTGTGGTTACGGGATTTGAGGGAAACCTACATGAACAGGAAACTTCTCTGAGGAGTGAGCTGCGAGGACGCTGTAACTTCTTTTTACAAGAAGTGCCTGGGCCCTTTTTCCGAGATTCTTCCTTTCAGCTCTGTCGCTGAGGGGCCCGGGGGTGAAGCTGCCTCGCAGGCACCGCAGGGCTGTATAAGAACAAAGAGAGAAAAAGGGAAATGGCTTTAAATCCGTCTCGCTCTATTTTAACCGCTCTCCCGCCCGTTCCCGCTTTTCCGGCCCTGTCCGGGGAGCCCCTCACGGCT
>VZRJ01008650.1:49051-92413 GCA_013397565.1 Ptilonorhynchus violaceus | reverse complement strand
CCTCGTCTCCCGGCTCCGTCAGGACCGTTCCCACCGCCCCTGCCCACAGACCCCCGGCGGGACGGGGCGGGAAGGGCCGGGGGTCCTGCCCGCTTCCCTGAGGATCCTGCCCGCTGCCTCAGGGGAGCTGTGGGAGGAGGGGGGGAGGCGCCTGGGGTAAAGACGGAACGGGGGACGTGGGGAAAGGCGCTGGATCCGCTGCGGCCGCGGGAAAGGCACCGCCGCCCCCTCCCGCCTTCCCGAGCCCCTGGTGCTGTGAACGGCGCCGGGGGCCGGGGCGTGGGAGCCCCGCGGAGCCCCGGGGGGGAGGCGGGCACGGACCTTCAGCCGGCGGCTCCCGCTCTGGAATTCATCCAACCCTTTGATTCCGGTGTTTCTCGGGCTCTCCCGTCCTGCGGAGTGTCGCGTCCCTCTAAATCCGCCTGGCTGACAGGGCAACCGCGATCCTTCGGGATGAGCGCTGTGGGTCTGTGTTTCCTCGTCCGGTCACCATGGTTGCATCGCAAGTGCTCAATTGCGCTTGACTACAGAAATTTGGCGGTCTTGTTAAAGAATGGAGGTTTCCTGCTTGCTGTAGTTCAGTTATGCGATGCTGTAATTGTAGAAAATTTGCTCGGTGTTTAGTGCAGCTTTCACCTGTGGAAGTCTCTGCTCTCCAGAATATTTGTTGTTCTTTATAAGTGTACGTACTGTACAGAATAAAGGTGCAGGGAGGGAATATCACTTGACTTGTTAGAGTTTCACTTGACCTGTTAGAGAAGAGTTGAGTTGGAGACGCTGCAGTTTGTACAAGAGACTCGTGAACTGCTATCACAAATGGTAATGTGGGGACTCTGGGATAAGGCATAATGATTTCAATTTAGCCGAGACATTAAATAGGATTCTTTACCAATTTTCTTATTGTAGCCTGGTATGTGCCATGTCTAGCTTCACTTGAGACCCTCCAAGAATTATGTAGGAAGGAAAATCTCAGATGTAAATCCATTGGAATCACCAACAGGAGTCTAAAGAGTTATGAGGTGGAATATTTGTGTGACTACAAGGTAGAAGAGGTAAGAGAAACACAGACCAATTTGATCACTGTTTCAGCTGAAATTTGGAAGCAAGCCAAAGGTAGTTTTGCTTATAATATAAAGCAGCAGGCAGTGAGGACAAAGCTTTTGCTGGCATTAAATTAAATATTTTTTAAACTTTGAACTGTTAAGAGAAAGTGATGTAAACTGCTACTTTCAGTATTTGGAAGGAAGATCTTTTCCTGAAATTACAGACATGTTAGAATATGAAATGTTTCACCTTTGCCTATCTGATGATGATGCTGTAGGTGGTAGCTTGGTTTGAATTATGACACATCTCCTTTATTTGCAGACAACAACCAGTATTTCTCTCTTGATTTGTTCAGTCTGATGAAGAATTAGGGCCATGTGCTGCAAATGGATTCCTGTGAAATTCAGTCTCAGGATTTGTCCTTGTTAGTGTTATTTGTCCTTTTTAAAATAAGTGCGAAACATGTGCTGCTTCACTGTAAATACAATATTACGTGTATCAAATTAATTACTGTTTTGGGAGGATGGTTGATATGACAAATAGTGGGGTTTAGACTTTTTCTCGCTAAATTTTGGATTTATTTTTTTTGTTCTGTATGTGATACGACTACATTCTGCTTGTGCATACGAGTCATACAGCGAGTTAGCGTAAGTTACCACCTGCCTTGACAAACTAGCCTCCTCCTCCTCCAGGTATGCCGTTAGCAATCAGAGTTCATCCCAGCTTTTGATTTCTTTGCCCCTAGAGATGATATGTAAAGTATGCAAAGTTGTGCTGTAAGTTAATTTGGAAACAAAAAAGTTGATTTTTCTCTTTCTCCCCAACTGTAATTGTTATGGGGACATTAAGGCCTTCTGCACTGTGTGCTGATCCTTAAATCCAGATCTCGTGTGTTTGTCTGTGTGCCCTGTGATGCTTGATGTCAGCGACACTAACTCTGGCTAAATCTGTATCTGTTTCTGTATTTCAAGGGCAAAGCATACTATCTTGTGAAATGGAAAGGATGGCCAGAATCCTCAAATACTTGGGAACCTCGGAAGCATCTGAACTGCCCATTGCTTGTTCAAAACTTTCTTAGGGACAAGAATGAATACTTGTCTCGCGTGAGAGAGGGCAAAGCACTGAAAGTGAGAAACCATGTTAAAGCTTTGAAGCCTGCAATTGCAGATTACATTGTGAAGAAGGCTAAGCAAAGAATTGCTCTGCAGAGATGGAAAGAAGAACTCAACAGGAAAAAGAATCATAAAGCAATGATTCTGGTAGAAAACACCGTGGATCTTGAAGGCCCTCCTTTAGACTTCTACTACATTAATGAGTATAAACCGGCTCCGGGAATAAATGTGCTCAATGGAATAACAACTGGCTGTGAATGTGCTGACTGCCCTGCTGAGAAGTGCTGTCCGAAGGAGGCTGGGTTTATTTTGGCTTACAATAAACGTAAGAAATTGAAAATCCAGCCTGGCTTGCCCATCTATGAGTGCAATTCGTATTGTAGGTGTGGGCCTGACTGCCCGAATAGGATTGTACAGAAAGGCACCCCCTATTCCCTTTGCATCTTCAGAACCAACAATGGCCGTGGCTGGGGAGTAAAAACCCTCCAGAAAATTAAAACCAACAGTTTTGTGATGGAGTATGTTGGAGAGGTAGGTATGTATTTAGCTCATATAGGTGAATTACATACAGTGAAGGAAATGTTAGGTAAAATCGTTACGAGCTTTCTCTCAGTTTTAACACTTCTTGACTTCTTCACCCGGAGGGTGGTCAGACACTGGAACAGGCTGTCCACGGAGGTGACTACAGCACCAGCCTGACAAGTTCAGGGAGTGTTTGGACAGCACTCTCAGGCACATGGTGTGATTCTTGGTGCTGTCCTGTGCAGGGCTAGGAGTTGGACTTGGATGATCCTTGTGGGACCCTTCCAACTGAGGATATTCTGGGATTCTACTGTGTAATAGATCAGTCTGCTCTTGAGTAGAGAGATAAATAGACATTCAAGTCAACAGCGAAATGATACTGTCAAGCACATTCCCTCATTCCAGAGCAGTTTTAAGGGGTCGAATGTAAAGAGAATATTTATCCCATATGACACTAATGAATTATTTTAGATATGTGCCATAGTAGTATTTCTAAAGGCAAGTCCTTAAATTCTTTCATGGCAATTGTATTCTTCATTCTTTCCTAATCATCTCTATTGCAGTTTTTGCTGTTCCCAAAGCACAGTTCTTATGAAACTCCCTGCACAGTCTGTCAGTCTTTTCTGTTTTGTCTGAACTTCTAAGGTAGTATTTCCAAGCATATTTATTACTTTTGATTAACAGCAGGAATAAGGCTCGTAGTATGGGCATTATCTGTTTATTCAATCTCATACTATTTCAAAGAGAACTTTTATGTTATAAAATACAGACCTTGAGTCACTCTTGCGATTTTTTATTGCCTTGTATTTATGTGGTTCAGCCTCTGCTCTGCTTCAGGGCTCTTCACACCAGCAGCTCCTGGCAGCCTCTTGGTAACAGTCTTGCTTTTCTGTCACAAATCTGCATTTCTACTGTGTTGACTCAAAGTATTTCCTTCTGCACCTTTGTACACTGTTTATGGTCTTAAGTAGATTTCCTCCATGCTTCCTGCCCCAAATCTCCTAACTTCTCATGTTCGTACCTTTTCTTTAAATATACAAGAGGTTGGACATTCCAAATATCTCTGTGGATGGGTTAATGCAGAAAGGTGATTATGTAATTTTGTTGCCTAAAGGAAAGATTGTGTATTTACCTTTTCACCTGAATCTACTTAATACCTACTGCTGAGTGAGTTCTCAAATTTCATCTGTCAGATTTTAGAGGGATTTGTTGTCCAATTCCATCACATTTTGTATCTCTCTTGCTGCCAAATTATGATTTCTTTGCTGAGTCTGCACTACAGAATGTACTTAATGTGACAGGCTGCATATGAAGTTGTTTAAGCTGCTGCTTCTGTTGAAAGTGACACACTCGCCTCATTGAATAGATCGAGCTTTGTGGTGTGTCTGTCTGAGCTGTCATGAATAGGATCTTTCATTGCAGTCAAAAATAACAGGAAGAGATGCTTCTGGGAACGGAGGAAATGACATCAGGCTGTAAATGTGACTGTATTTTAAAGATTGATACCTGTTGATCATCTGTGCAAAAGGAGAAGATTGAATCTTGATTTTATGTGAAGCAAACAAGGCATTCTGGGTCTAATGAAATAAATGTGTATATAGAAAGTTTAGGTAGAAACAGCTGATTGTATTGTCATCATCAAACCTCCTAATAGAGGGTGCTGATATGTTTGGTTTTTTCCAGAGATAAGGTAGTGCCGTGCATCGGCTTTAGACAAATTGCATCCAGAGAAGCCTCAATCACTAATTAGTTTAGCTGTATGTACTCTTATGTATTCTTCATTCACTAGATGGAATGCTATTTCAACATCAAAAACCTATTGTAGTATTTTTTACTAAGTAAAAGGTTTTTTCTCATTTGATTGTAATTTTTGTTTTAATGTAGTAATAATTAATAATATGATGCAGGTTTCTTTTTTTTCTCTTTTTTTTTTTTTTTTTTAGGTGATTACAAGTGAGGAAGCAGAGAGGCGAGGCCAGTTCTATGACAACCAGGGAAATACATACTTGTTTGATTTGGACTATGACTCAGATGAATTTACTGTAGATGCAGCTCGATATGGAAATGTGTCCCACTTCGTGAACCACAGTGTAAGACTGTTTTGTATGCTAAGAATTTGGAGAATTATCCTAATTGTGCCAGAAATATCTCCTACTGTAAACATTTTATTAGCATATTCACAGCTTTTCTGGAGTAGTTTGCTTCTTGCCAGCACAGTCCAGTCAGTCAGATGATGTACTAAATAGAACAGAATACTTGGCCCTACTTGGACTGAGATTGCTACAAAAATCTGAGTGTGAGATGCTGCCTGAAGTGAACATCTTACTGGGGACATCTGGGGTTGCCACTGAATCAGCTGGACAACCAAAATGGGGTTGGTTTGGGTGTGTTTTTTCCAAGTACCTGAAATATTTAAGATGTGACAGGTCCTTAATAAAATTAGCCAGGAATCAAAGATGATGGGAATTGATGCATTATTTTGTAGCTGGGCAGGATGGAATGTTATTCTGAATTTCATCCTTCAAACTTGGTAGAGTTGAAAAAGAAAATTCCTGTGCTTTCTTAGGTATCTACAGGGAAGAAATACAATTTTGCCTCCTAAATGTAAACTTGCCAGAGAACTCAAAATAAATTTTAAAGAGCAATTTCTTGTAGTGTTTTACTCAAGTTCAATTGAACTACCTAAAGCAAGAAGGCTGAACTGCATTTGTAAGGATTCCTGAACTAAAAATTATTATTTCTTACTGATCTGGTGTTTGTGAGGTATGCAGTCAGTGTTCTTCAAATACAGAAAATTCATGTCTTCAGGTTTGTGTGATGATACTTGCACTTCATGCAGGCTTGCCAGGGAGAAGGATGAAGAAGAGTTTTAGATACAGCCAGTTGCTCTTTACTTTCAGAAATGGGAGAGGAGTATTCTGTCTTCAGTGTAAAGTCAAATGTATTTAACTTAATTTCTGATTCTTTAAGATGGGATATATTTCACTGTTAAAGAACAAAAAAGCATGCAGAGTTTATCAGTCTCAGGGACTGTTGACTTCTTACACTTAATCCAGAGAAAATGATGAAGTGGTTTGTAGTTCCTGATTAGTGACCTTCACCCTTCTTCTACCACCCAGCCCATGGCAGGGAATTCAGAAGCCAGTAAAGTTTGCAGTTGACAGTAGAAATTCATGCATAGTATGAAGATGCTATTTCTAGCCTGGAAGCAATGGCTAAACATAAAGAGTAGTCAGTGTGTGGGGCTTGAAACACTAGGTTGTTTTTAGTTTTCTTTCAACTTTAATTCTTTTTGTGGGTGTTGTAGGTAAATACTAACCTCTGAATGTAGCTCTGATTACTTTGTCATTATTTTTGTTGTCACCTTTGAAGGTGCCATGTTTTTTTAAAGGTTGTTGTATATTGGTGTAGTCTACTTATTTTGTAAAAGTTGCCCTCCTGAAAGGACTTGAACCTCAGCTATGAATGTTCTCCTTGAGCGCTATTTCAGTTTGTTGATTTCAGAAGATAATTTAATTGCAGACTTCTGTCACTGAGAAAAGAACCCATTCTTCCTTTGCTGCAGCCTTGATTTACTTCAATGAAATCTAATGTTAATTTTTCTAAACAGAAACTGCAACAATTTTTGCTTACAGTGTGATCCAAATCTTCAAGTCTTCAACGTGTTTATTGATAACCTCGACTTGCGTCTTCCTCGAATCGCGCTATTTTCTACCCGAACCATCAAGGCTGGAGAAGAGCTAACCTTTGACTATCAGATGAAAGGTCTGCACATTTCACCATTGTTCTTGTCGGAGTTTTGGGGTGCTAGTGGGTTTTATTGCAGCCTGACTGATGTTAGCACTTCAGCTCAGGCACAGCTCTCCCTAACACAGCTCTGGCTTTCAGAACAGTCAGTGCTCATGACGTGTAGTGCAGAGAAGAGCACACCCAGAAGCTTTTCCCTGTACCTCTAGTACATTGCCTCCTTCAGTGCTCGTAGCTCACAGCAGGGATTGTGGTTGGATTGTCTGGTGAAGCAAATGATTTTGAAGATTTGTCCTGGGAATGCTCAAAGGAATGGTCAGGCTGCCATTAAATAAAGCTTTCCTTTATTCAAATTGGCCTTTCAGGTAAACTACTTTCTAAGTAATCTGCTGGTGATAGTTACTAAGGCAGTTGTAACAGCTCAGCAGTATAAGGCACCATAGGTTTGTCTCTGGATTCTGGTGTCTGTAGGCCTCAGTTGTGGATGTTGGTCCTATGGAACAGCTGTTTCAGCTCTATCCTGTTCAGGGATAGAGTTAATTTCTTCTCAGTAGCTGGTACAGTACGGTGTTTTGGATTCAGTATGAGAATAATGTTGATAACACACTGATGTTTTGGTTGTTGCTAAGTGGTGTTTATCCTAAGTCAAAGACTTTTTTGTGTCTCATGCTCTGCCAGTGAGGAGGTGCACAACAAAATGTAAAAAAAAAGCTGGGAGGGAGCACAGACAGGTGACCTGAACTGGCCAAAGGGATATTCCACACCATAGAATGTCATTCCCAGTGTAGAAACTGGGGAATTACCCAGAAGGGGCTGATCAGAGTTCAGGGATGGGATCTGGCATCGGTCAGCCATAGGTGAGCAATTCTATTGTGCATCACTTGTGTTTGGTTTTTTATTCTACTACTACTACTACTACTACTGCTACTACTACTACTTTATTATTATAGTATTTTACTTTGTGTCAATTATTAAACTGTTCTTATCTCAATCTACAAGTTTTACTTTTGATTCTCCTCCCCATTCTGCTTGGGTATGAGGTAGGAGTGAGCAGTGGTGTGGTGTTTCATCGCCAGCGGGGCTTAAACCACAACAGTGTCAAATTGATCTTGAATTCTTAAAACTTCTCTTTCTCTCTGTGGTGTCTGTGACACTGACGTTCAAGACCAGCTGCACTCTCAGCTGATCCATGTGGATACCTAAGGGTACAAGGCTCGAGTTCGAGTTTTGGATTCTGATGTGTATGCCAGGTGTTGTACAAGTAGTTGTAACAAGGGTGTCAGTAGAATCTGGGTATAGATTCACACACAACCCTTTGAATTGGGGTGTTAGAAGGCCTTTAGAAATTGTTTGAGTACCAGGCATGGTCTCAGTCTGTCTTTTAAAACTTCCTCACCTGTGTTTATCTGTGTTGCAGGTTCAATAGATCTGACTTCAGACTCTGCTGAAGGTCTTAGCCCATCCAAAAAGAGGATCAGAACTGTCTGTAAATGTGGAGCCGTGTGTTGCAGAGGTTATCTCAACTGAATTCGGGTATCCAAAGTCACAAATATTTTTTTCTTTTTTTAATGTGTTTTAAGAAGACTCTTCTTTCACACATATATTCAAGTATTCTTACATCTAATGTAAATGAGGATGGTGAAAACAAGGCATTGTATTTGTAATTGAAATGGCATTGGCCAAAGAAAGAGATTGTAATGTTTCAGGCCAATACAAAACTGATAATGGGGATTAAAAGTTCATTTTTCTAGAACTGTTGTTTAGGAAGTTGTAAAATGTATGCAAAGAAAACTCTAAAATATACCTTGATTTGAATATTCATAGAATCGTAGAATAAGCTGAGTTGGAAGGGACCAACAAGGGTCATTGAGTCCAGCTCTTAGTCCTACCCAGGACCATCCTCAAGAGTCACACCATGTGCCTGAGAGTGTTGTCCAAACACTTCTTGAACTCTGTCAGGCTGGTGCTGTGACCACTTCCCTCGGGAGCCTGTTCTATTGCCCAACCACCCTCTGGGTGAAGGACCTTTTCCTGACATCCAACCTAAACCTCTCCTGATACAACTTCAGGCAATTCTCTTGATTCCTGTCACTGGTCACGAGAGTGAACTGATTGGTGCCTGCCCCTCTGCTTCCTGTCGTGAGGATGTTGAAGACCACAGTGAGGTCTCCCCTCCATCTCCTCCAGGCTGAAGAGACCAAGTGCCCTCAGCTGCTCCTCATAAGGCTTCCCCTCAAGGCCCTTCACCATCTTTGTTGCCCTCCTTTGGACACTCTCTAACAGCTCAATGTCTTTTTTATATTGTGGTGCCCAAAAGTGCCCCCAGCACTCGAGGTGAGGCTGCCCCAGTGCAGAGCAGAGCAGGACAATCCCCTCCCTGGCC
Source organism: Ptilonorhynchus violaceus (assembly GCA_013397565.1). Taxonomy (NCBI): domain Eukaryota; kingdom Metazoa; phylum Chordata; class Aves; order Passeriformes; family Ptilonorhynchidae; genus Ptilonorhynchus; species Ptilonorhynchus violaceus. The sequence goes on along the minus strand of VZRJ01008650.1, from coordinate 83,605 downwards.
TGGCTGGCGATGCTGGGCCTGATGCTCCCCAGGACAGGGTTGGCCCTTCTGGCTGCCAGGGCTCATGTTCAGCTTGGCATCGACATTTGAGTGTGAGCTTACAGCCATAGGCTTTCAGGAGCTGCTTTCAGTGGGATGAAGTGTTGTTACATGTTTTCTGTACCTTGAGAAGTCAGGAGGCATTTGATTTGAATCCTAAATTATAGTTGACAGTTCTTTTGCTTCTTTGTTATATAAAGAAATGCTTGAACAGCTTAGCAATAACATTTATGGCACCAGGGTGAGGGATTAAGGACAGCCAGTGTGTAAATAAATGTTCACAGGAGTGCAAAATTGTAAAATGTCCATGGAACTCCACTCAAGTGAAGTAATTGCAGAGAGAAAATTAGAGGCAAAAGCTCAATTAGAACTTAATCTAGCCACATCTTTAAAGGATAATAAAAAATGTTTTTATAAATACATTAATAGCAAAAGAAGGGGCAAGGAAAACTTCCATTCTTTATTGGACATGGAGGGTAATACAGTTACCAAAGATGAAGAAAAGGCTGAGGTACTTAACATCTTCTTTACCTCAGTTTTCAACAATAAGACAGGTTGTCCTCAGGACAAGTGGCCTCCTGACCTGGTAGATGCGGACAGGGAGCAGAATAGCCCCCCTGTAATCCAGGAGGAAGCACTTGGTGACCTGCTGAGCCACATAGATGTTCACAAGTCTTGGGACCAGATGGGATCCATCCTAGGGTGCTGAGGGAGCTGGCGGAAGAGCTCGCCAAGCCACTCTCTGTCATTTACCTGGAGAAAAGGAGGCTCAGGGGAGATCTTACCACTCTCTACAACTCCCTGACGGGGGTGTAGCCAGATGAGGGTCAGTCTCTTCTCCCAGGGAACCAGCAATAGGACAAGGAGACATAGTCTCAAGCTGTGCCAGGGGAGGTTTAGGTTGGACATTAGAAGAATCTCTTCACAGTAGGGGTGACTGGACATCAGAATGGGCTGCCCAGGAAGGTGGTGGAGTCATCATCGTGAAGGTGTTTAAGAAAAGACCTGTGGCACTCAGTGCCATGATCTGGTTGACAAGGTGATGTTGGGTCATAAGTTTGGACTTGATGATCGCAAAAGTCTTTTTCAACCTAATTGATTCTGTGATTCTGTAATTGGTATTAACAGATCCCAGGTGTAAAACTTGAACTTTTTAGCTGATGTTATGTAGAATTTTTTCAGTTGTTATGCTCTGATTTTCAGTTACGATTCTATAGGAGGACTGCAGTTCCACAGAGGATTTGTAAATATGGGATTGTCAGTAGTAACATTTGCTGTTTGTTTTCATTGCAGAAATTTGACAGTCATGGCTGAAACAAGTTGCTGGCCACAGTTTGGAAATAGATAGCAAAAGATTAAGGAGAGCAGCCTGTTGTCTAACAAAGCCAATGCATTGTGGAGATGTGCTCAGTTATCTGTTAGGTGCAGAAGTGCCCTGGGAATTGATGTATATTCACAATTGGTTTTGATTAAGTTTTTACATACTGTGTCTTTTTTACCTAGTGACAGACTTCTAAGATACTAGGCCTGTAATTTCTGGTTGCAAAAATGTTAACTTCAGTGAAGTTAGACTAGGGGTGAGTATACCCATTTGCTGTAGACATTTGTAAGATGTTCTTGAATGTAAAGGCTGAGAAATGTGCTGGTCTTCAGCTGCTTGAGTCATCTTTTTTTTTTTTCCCTGGTCGTCTTAAAGTTGTCTTGATCTATTCATAATGTATGCTAAGTTTTGCTTGGCTTCAAAACCACTGAAGAGCAGTTGAGGTGGGTGATGAGTGGAGTTACAGCCAAGGTCCATGCTCTAGGGATAATCCAAGCGCTTTATTCTCATGGATTAAAAGCTCATAAAACTTGCATATTGCTTACAAGTCATGTAAATGTCGACAGGGTCAGGCAGAATAATGTTGCTCCATAAATGGATGCTCCATAACTGGATGCTGGCCATGTATCATAGGTCAGCTAGTTACCTTTATAAGGTGCACAGCTGTCGGCTCAGGTGAATGAAGTCAAGTACCCAGCATGTAACTGTTTACTTAATTTGTTAGAAAATGCCTTAAATTCCATGTTAATTACTAGCACTTCAAAAAGAGTATTTCAAGGGATAATACAGGTTGTTCCTTAAGAAGCACAGTTGCATTTGTAGTGAAGATCTGGCTCTTTGGTAGTAAATGACATTTTATATGCTACCAGCCAAAATCAGTTTCACAGTTTTGGTGTAGAGCATGGGCCACTGGAAATGCTGTATAAATTTTGTAATCTACAATACAGAGATACACGTTGAAATAGAGACTTTATATTGTTTAATGAATAGGAGAAAGTTTGCTTAGATTTAAAAGTATTTGACATGATCAGGCTCACCTGTATCCACACAGTTGATAAATGCTGAATCTAGTCAGGTTTTATCATGCCACATCTCTAATGATTTTTTTTTTAATTTAAAGTTGTAAGTGGAATGTGGAGCTTCAATGTCAGCAAACTCTAGATGATCTTGCATCGTTTGGAGTCATTAGTGCTTTCTCTTGCATGTAGCTCAAGTGAGCAATGCATTCCATGTGGGTGGAATCTGCAGCCTCCAGCTCCTTAATCCGCTGCAGTCTGCAGCCTGCCCTGTCCCTGCAGGATGGAGCAGCTGCGGCAGGAGATGGATTCCTTACTCTGGCCTCACCCCTGCCGGGGGCACAGGACAGGCCCCAGGCTCTGTCTCTGCCCATGCCCAGTTTGAATTAAATATTGTGAGTAGATGCATTTTAGAAGATAACAGTTGTGGCAGTTGTACTGCAGTTCAGCATCTGCCTTTTCCAGAGGCAGTGAATGTTACCACCAGCACTGGAATAATGCTGCTGTTTGTTAAGGATATGTGTGTTATCTTCTGCCATAAATAAAGAAGCGTTAATTTATGTTCTGGGAGGTAGCAGTATTTTGTATTTATTTGAAGGAAACCCATGGATCCAGTTTCCAACTTGGAGCCTTGAACAGTATTTTATATTTACACACAGTGTATTTGGATTGCAGTCAGTGAATTAGATTAATGGGACACTGTTGCTTTTGAAACTCCTTTTACTGTTTTTATGAGTTTAGCAGAAAATTGCCAAATTGGAAAAGGAGAAAAAGCTATTTTCAATTTCTTAGGGAACCTAAACCAGCCCACCTTCTGCCTTTATTTGGCTTTGTGGTCTGTTGGCATTGTCATGCTCACCAGTTCAGTCGTGTGTGTGCACTTCTCTTGGGGACTGGTGACTTGTGACCTGTCCTCCAGCTGTCCTTTTTTTGTTGGTTTTATTTTTATATTTTAGTAGCAAAACTAAATCTGCAAGATCACCTGTAAGAAAAGCTATTGTCTATTTATTTAATCTCCAAGTTAAGTCAATCTTTTGGTTATTTTTAATGTATGTTTTAGGAACTGTGTACATTAGAATATGCAGTTTGTAAGCTCAGGAACATTTTCTTTTCATACTGTGTGATCTCTAGTATTGCTATCTTCCTATAGTTTTGGATAAAATAAATTAAATTTAGTTTTTCTCTTGTTGTTGTCATTCTTAACAAAAATCTAGCCTGTCAAAATTAGCTGTAGCAGTAGAATTTGCTTTAAGACTGCAAGCTCTTAATTCTTGGGCTGTACCCAAATTTTCTAGGACTGTACAGACTCTAGCAGAGGGACCAGGAGGAAATTATGTGTTTTCAGTCTAGGGCTGTTGAGAACTGGTATAAATTTATACCGTCAGCTTGTCTGAAGCAGACTGGATTCCTGTATATTTGAGGATCCTGTTAAAGGCAGCCTTGAACTTACATGCACGGTACAGATGAAATGAGCCAACAGAAAAGGTTCTGCTCTGTCTGATTTTATTCACAGAGGTAGTTACAACAGCAGTTCCACTCACTCAGGCTTGCTAAAAAACACCCAGAGTTGGTAGATCACGTTTGGAAATTATGTTAAATCCCACAAACAGCAGGAAGGGTAACAGTGGAGAAATACATGGATCTTGAGTATCCTTAAAAGCATACATAGATCAGAGCAATGCTCTGTCTGCTCCTGCCTCTGTTCCCAGTGGCAGAATGCTGGCTGGTTTAACATTCACACATCACTAAACATGGCACAATGACTGAAGGCACACTTGGAGGGGGTAGATGTGCTAAAGTGTGTTTAATTCTTTGGGATTTAAGGCCACATGGATGGAAAACCTCAGGGATTTTTAGATGGGTTCTGTGGTTTAGATATTTTGTAGGCACTCCAGTTTAACAAAAGCCTGAATTACATTTCCATGTTAGCAGCTAAGAATTTTGGCAGAGAGTTAGGATGGCACGCATGCATGGAGAACATATTGTCTTGATTTAAAACGGTGAAGTCTACAGAATGTTGCAGAGGAGGTGAAATTTTGTAGTAGAAGAGCCTTAAGTAATGCAAGCACTTGTCTGGGATAACAGGTTACCTTCTGTTGCTGAGTTACCTGCCAGAGCAGGACATGGCTGGTAACTTGGGAACCACAGGATTTTATTTTTAATTTTTTCTGACGAACAATTCAGAACAAACCAGAACAGGCAGGAACTGATGACAAGTTGTTTGCAATGACTTGGAGTTAAAGCATAGATAGTGGTCTGCAGTACCTCCCTCAGGACTTAAAGCCAGACACAACTCACTCAGTGTAATGAGAGACTTTTTGAAATGAACAATTTGATTTAAAAACAAATTAAAACCCCCTCACATTCTCAGTAATTCTCTTATCTGTTCTGCAGTTGTTTTTAAAAATAACTGCAGTGAATACTGATTGTTATAATAATGATAAATAATGATAATTGTGATTAAAGCCATATTTACAACTACTGCCTTGCTTGCATGGTCATTCCTAGGTTCCTCCCCACAGTTAACAATGTGGTATTTTCTTAACACCTGAGATCACATTACAAAGGCACACTCTTAGAGCTCATGGTAAACACTAAATTTCATTCAGTGTTCTACCCTTAGTTTTATCTGGTCTATTTTTTGTCTACTTACAGTCCTGGAGAATTGAACCTTGGGAGGTAGAAGGCTTTTACAGTCCCTCCTGGGAATACTTCCTTTTCAGTATTTCATGGAAGGAACAATAAAGTTACACAGGCTGCACATTCCTACTTCCGACCCTAAGATATTTCTGAAAAAAGCATGAGTCAGCATAGCTGCAGATAGTAACCAGCATGAAAAGAATTCAGGTGTTAATAGACATTTTGCGTATTACCAGGATGTAATCAGTTATACCTGTCCTCAGGAGACTTTTTTCTCACTGAGTATGTTTTCACCTGCTGCGAGCTTCTTGTATAAGTGGTGCAGTTTGTCTGGCTGAGGTGCTTCAGCATCTGGAGTCAAGGGAATTTCAAAGTCAGAGGAGCTCTGGGAGTCCCTCCTCAGCTCTAGATCAGGAGTCCTGGAGCTGTCACTTATTTCCACCAGCACATCCTGAACATGGGCAGTGCCAGCTTCTGCAGCTTTCTCACAGCCTTTGCTTTTCAAGTCCCAGGCACCATCATGGGCACAAGGTCTGTTCTGAGCCGGTGGCTTCCCCGTTCCGCTGTCCGGCTGACTGTCCCTGGCAGGCTCCTGCAGCACAGGAACCACTGCTCTGCTCCCACCTCTGCCGAGTTCCAGGGCACTTCTCTCCTGGGAGGTGATGAGCACTGTGTCCATTTGGCTATCCCAGCCCTGGCTCCCCTGCTCCGATATGTGTGTTGACTGGGAAGAATTTTGGGAGGAGATGTGTGTTGAGTCACTTACTCCATCCGAATCGCTGAAGAGTGACTGGGACCCGCCAGCATCTGCTGAAGATGGGATGTTGTCCTCATTGTCAGAGCTTTCCTCTAGTTTATTACATGTAAAAAATTCATCCCAGCAAGGGACATTGGCATTAGACTCCTGTTGGTCACTAGTTACTCCATTGAAATTGGCTGTGGAAGTGGCATCTGGCTCATGGGAAAGAAACTGAACTGTATTTTTTTCAGATTCTTCTTCGTCATCCTCATCATCGTCATTTGATTCCTCACAGTCCACAAAGTCTACCTTGAGGGAGGTGTAAATTGTGGTCACTTGGTAACTTTCTGTGCTCTCATTAGTGTTTCCTTCAGCATTTTGAGACTGTCCTGTGCTGGAGGGCCTGCTCTCTCCTCTCTGCAGTTTTGGAACCTTAGGCCTTGTAGAAGTGAATTCTGAATCAAAGAGATCATCTTCATCTGTCAAGAAACAAACAGAAAAAGAAAATCTCTAGAAGTTCACATCTCTGCTAAAATCTTGTTCAGAACAAAGTTTTAATAAAAATTCATTTAGTATAAATTGAGGGAGAAGTTCTTTAACCCAGCTGGAGACTTTGCAGGATGTTATTGACAGTGTTTGCTTTGCCTTGTCTAGTGCCTCACAGGGACTGTAGTTAGAACAAGCTTTCCTAGGGCTGGTCTAGGACTGAGGGAAGGAACTCCATCCAAAAATTTACAGGACTGTCGATCATTAAATACATTTTAAGACTGCAAACAAATGTGGTTTACACGATTAGTGCTCTGTCACCCTCCTAAACCCTAAGTTCATTTAATTGCTATTTCTCCTTTCCAGCTACTGCTTTGAACACACAGACTGGTGAACACCGAGGCTTTTGGCACCTCTGCTTAGTCTCAGACTTTCATTTAAGGTCCAGTAGCACCAGCAGAACCTTTACCTGTATCGGATGATTCTCTCTTATAGGCTCTCTTCAGTGTTCCTAAGGGCTTGTACCTGGGTTCCATGTTTCTCCTGTATGACCTGCATAATGGCTTTAATCTGAGGGGAAGGAGAAAAGCAGTTGAGATTTAGAACTCAGCAGATGCTTTCAGGAGCAAAAGTAAATCTCTTCACTTGTTTTAAGTACACTGCTCCATGCCTTTCACAGGCACTGCAGCAAAAATGTTAAAAGCAGCAATATCTGGGGCAAAGTTCTTGATTCATTGGTGAGCTTAAGCAGCTGAAAGGTAGAAATTTGTCATTTCAATATATTTACCATAAAACATGTACATAATTTGGAAACTATTTTGTAGTTCCTTGCTTAGAGAAGACAAGATGACAGGGTTCAAAATCTGACTGGCTTTATTCAGTGATTATTAAGTGTAAGTCTCATTTCTTACTAAGGAGGAAATGAAAAAGGAACAGGAATCTTTGTTCTGTTCAGACTAAGAGACACCACAGCTCTCCTGCTCCCTGAGGAGCAGGATTTTAAATTAAATTTTAAATTTTATTTTAATTTTAAATTAAAATTTAATTTAATTTAATTTTAAATTAAAATTTAATTTAAATTTAATTTATTTTAAGCTGCCAGCGCCTGCAGCAGCACAAGAGAACTGGCCTCTCTGATGCTGTGCAGAGGGGACAAGTTCAAGTCCCCAGAGAAACCCTCTTTAAAAGAAACTTCTGAGAAACAGCAATGACAAATAGAAATGGGTCACAGAACACAGCAAGAAGAATGTGTATTCAGCTTCACCCCAAACAGAGTTTACCAGCAGAAAAGCCTCTACACATAGATAGAAGTAGAATACAAACTTTCAGGCTCAGCTCAACACACAAGAGAAAGCAAAACGCAGTTTTGTGGGACTGAATATAGAAAAAAAAAATCTGAATTATCAGACAAGTAAAGCGAAAGGCAGTGGCCCCCTGAGAAGCTGGGATTCAGAAGGGGAATTGTCGTTACAAGAACAAGAGTTTGTTCACCTCCCTCCAGCAGCCACTTGTCACTTACATTTCCATAACTTTGTCCTCTGTCCCACCCACTGGCAGTACATTGGGATACACACTCACAGGAGAGATATAGCTCAGGAAATCCTTGATCTAAATTCCAGAAAAGCAGCAGCAATTTAACAAGTTACATCAACAGTTAAGAATTTCACTTAAAGGCAGCACAGATGCAAGCACATCCAAAAGTACTACCAGTTGTCTCATATAAAGACCAATGTGACTCATGACTCTATCATAAAGTGGGTATCTTTGGAACAAGAAAACAGGTCTGAAAGGATGCTGAGAACACAGCCTCACCTAACACCTCACTGAAATTATCAACTACTACACAGACCATCACTATCTCTCAAAGAAAAGGCTGGACACACTTGGATTGTGATCCAGTGCTTCCCTGTCCTTAAATGCATTTTAAAAAAATCAACAGCAGTTTCTTACTGGATTTCTAAGCCTCCAGTTGTGCAGATCAGGTATTCCTTTCCTCAAAGACTTCCTAAAGTCTCTCTTCAGTCCCCTGAAAAAGCCCATTAGGACAAAACACATCGTTTTTTCCTGAAGAATTGTGTCCAGTTTGGGACAGATTACACTGCTATCTGTAGAGACAGTAGGACTGTCCTGGGGTGACCATAATGTTATTGCAATTTTGTATCTAGCAGTTATTTTACTATTACATTTTGCCTGTTGCTGTTCCCCTTGTTAGTAAACTGTTATTTTTTCACTTCTATCTACTCATGTTCATTCCTTATTGGTGGAAAGGGATTGGTTGAACCTATAAAGGGAGACAGCTCATTCCAGAGTGTTCTCCTGTAAATTGTCTCAAACCAAGCATGACAAGGACCCATCTATTTTTGCACATGGAGGTATGAGTGTTACAGTTACACTACTCCCCATATTCCACCACTAAACTCCACACTGGGACCTCCATTTAAAATTATGCATGGCAGAGCAAATTAAAACTTAACCAGGATCTTTAAAACAGGACTGTTTCCTCCATTTTATAGTGCAAGAGTTTGTGACAGTTCATTGTTAGTGCTGATCCAGTTTCAGTTCAGTTTCTTAGGAGAAAGAAGTGTTTTTAGAGCTGTATTGAGTCAATTAAATGAAAGTGTGTGATTCTGAGGAGGATGTTGCCATGACCAATTTCCCTTCAGTCTTTAACACAGAAAGAGGGGCAACAGCAGCAGCTAGGATGTGAGAAAATTGTTTAAATGTGTGGGCAGGGAAAAGAATGTAAACCCACCCAAAACTTGAGTCACAGGAGATAAACAATGTATTGAAAACCAAGACTATGCTTTAAGCATTACATTATTACACAATAATCTAAAACAGAAAGGCAGTCAAAACAATTGTAGCAGTGACCTATACATTGAGAACTGAGAAAAAATAGGTTTGAAATCCTGCCCTACTTTAACATGTTCCTCTGCAGCCATTTTAAAACAAATTTTTCTGTCTTCAGCATCCAGAACTTACTATGTCCTTATGTCTTATTACTGACAAGATTTTTTTTTATTGTGACAACTCATGTCATCCACTCCAGAATAATCAAAACTCCTTTACATTTTCTTAATCAATGTAATCCTCAGTACTACAAGAATACAAACCTCACTGTATGAGGAGTGGAAAGAGAAACAAGCTCTGTACGTTCTCTCCCCGGTCCTAAAAAACAGAGGAGGCACAAAAATTAGGGAACTGCTCTTCATCTTTGGTCAACATGCCAGCATAGCCTACTATTAAAGTCCAGTTTGAGATTCAGTAATACAAGTGTCAGGCAAAAACACACCTGAAACAACACGTTTCTGTGTGGCCCAAATGCTCACCTCACTATTACATTGGTTTTCTTTTTCCTTTCCCCAAACCACATAGTGGAGGGTTTGATGCTGATTATGTGCAGGGGAGTTCCATTGTGGCAAGTCATCCCACAGGGCAGTCTGTTCCCTCGGAACCCGTCATCGTCCTGTCCAATGGAATATAAAATTAAGTTCAACAGTGCCCTTCATTTACCCAGAAATTAATCAACATAGTATCTAGCCAAACCAAGTTCTTCTCTCACTCCTAACTCCCTTGAAACACTCTTTGTCACACCTTGCTGCTTTAGTGCAGCTGGCAAAACAAATCAGTCAGAGACCAATGCCCCAGTGTGCCCTTTCTGGTTCTACCTGTGCTCCTCCAAGCTGGAGCCTCCAGCCTGACAGACATCCTGTAACGGGAAGGCCCCATGCTAAAACTGCTCGCTGCATGGCTGCAGAGGGATCATCTGAGCTGCTTTTGGTACATTTAAATGGATAATACCTAATTGATCTAGTCTGCTGCTTGTCTCACTTCGCTTAAAAACACAATTTTCAGGTTTCAAATACAATTAAGTTATTTCTAACACAAGCCAATATATTTTTCATTTTTTTTGGTTTTTTTTAAAACTTCAACCCACTAACCAAAGTTTTCACTCTGCATTACATTAAGCCACCATTTCACCAGTCTTCATTAACCCAACAGGCCCCAAACACCAGCACCTATAACCACACTGTCACAGCCAAGTGAGGGGAGGCTCTGCAGAGCAATACTCACCCGAGGATGGCGACAGGCATGAATCTGAGTGTGTTGGTCCGTGGTAACATGGCACAGGATTTCTGGCATGTTCCTGAACATATCGAGTTTGTTCATGTGCACCTAGAGAAAGGCAGAGTTTGTTCTTCATTAGTTCAATGTGTTTGCCAGACTGCAGCTGGAGCAGCTATACAGATGTGATTCTGCTCTCCCCAAATGCTGGCAGGCATTTAAATCATTACTCCCAACAATGTCCAAGCAGAGATGTTGTCAGCCAAAACTTGGGACATCCGGAACAAGTAGAACAAACCTATGCTGAAGAGGGATGAATATTCATGAGAAAGTCAGAATATATCTACTAACTATAAATGCTGTATGCAAATTACTTCTATCATTCACAAGATAAAAGGGAGAGAGGTAAAAACCGACCTTGAAAACTGGGAATTAACTTCTCTTTGGAAAGTCCAGATGTTCCAGACTGAAGTCAGCTGGATAACTCATTTTGAGCACAACTGCACTTTTTAAGAGAAGTTAATGAAACAGACACAACTGTCACATAGAGCAGCCCTCAGAACAGCCATTGCCAGCTCAGTGACTGGCCACAGTCATTACTGAGGATCTGTTCCAAAGCAACACTTAGAGAAACATTACCTTGATTCCAAGTTCCTCACTGAGGTTTATGAACAAATACTCATATCCATAGGCAGCTTTGCAGTTCAGCCACACAACATGACAGCGAGACAGTGAGGTCCAGCTTCGCACTAACTCCAAGATCCCATTTAAACATTCCTCCTGGGAAGTGTAGAAAATGTTGTGAATCATCTTGGAAGATACTTCCAAAGTGCTGTAATTTGGTAATGCAAATTGGCATTGACTTGCAAGACTAACCTAACAAAGGGGTTGTTAATTAATTAGCAGTTTTAAGGGCCTTTCCTCTCACAGTTTATTTAAACTTACCCGGCTTGGTATGTGGTAAAATTTGGGATCACAAAAAGTAGTGTCCAAATACACACTCTGGATGTCTTTTACTCTGGAGGAGAGAAATGTGGTATAAGAGTAAACATTGCATCACAGTACTAAGATACACGACTTCCTTTCTCTTCAAAAGCAGGTAATTCTACCTCTTTATTACAAAGAATAAGTCAAAGGGGGCTTGTAACTGCAGTAGTGCAATTACATTTAATCCAGAATAAAAAAATGAGGAAAAAAAATAGCATGGTATTCCAGAATTGTCCATGTCATATAATCTTCTATTTTTTCTAAATCCCACAAATAGCTCACCTGGTCCCTGAATGCAAAAGCTCCATTCTGGCTGCTTCTCCTTTTGCAAGCCTGAAATCCCCTGTATACAACACAGTGCCATTCTCACCTTCAAACAGAAACCTGCAAACAGTAACACTTGGGTCAAACTCCTCAAAGTATTAAATGGCAGGTGGCGATTTGTTACCTTGCTTAGGGCAGTCAACATGACTAATGTAGGATGTAATAAAAATACTGGGCTCAACTTGGTCCTAGAGTAATTTCAGATATACCAAACATTTCAGACTCATGTCTGGAAAGTAACCTGTGACTGGGCTGGTCAGAGTTGAAGACAAAAGCCTCACAAAATCAGGGAGGGTGGCCCAGCTGTCTTTTGGAGCAAAAGGCATCTATTAGGCAGCTGTACCTGGCATTGAGCACCTTCTTTTTAATGTCATACTTTAGAAATTGAGGATTTCTTTTCAATCACAGTTTTGTATGTAATTTTTAAGAACAGTTGAAATCATGAAAGTTGTTCCTCAGGAACGGGGAAAAGTAATCTGCCCCACCAAGGTAACAACTTCTATCTACACAGATCCCACATAGTACGGTGGTTTTCCACCCTTCACCAAAAGTGGTGGGTCCTGCCACAACAGTATTTTCTCCAAAGAAGAATTTTAAATTCACTAACTTCTTCTATTTAGAAGGAACCCACCAAAACAGTACTTAGTGAGAACTCTACAGGACAAATTTCTCAGCAGAAATATTTAAAGTATTGAAAGGACGTACATGACTGAACCTGGACAGTGTCCAGCTGGCAGAAGTGTCACCACTACATCTTCTTTCTGGAAGAGATGGTTTAGATTATTTTCACATTGTAGTAAGTACTACCAGTACCTTCATCAGCAGAGTGAAAGCAATGCATTACTCCCCACAGCCTCTTGCAGCATTTAGCACTGCTTTTAAATCCAGAAAGTCTCCTCACATTGCAACAAGCACTAAAGAGCAACAACCATCCTATCATGTCAGAAGAGAGGACCAAGTATTGTAAACTTGCTTATAAAGCAAGTTGGACAGAAGACAGTTCTACTTCCTTGGTTCCTGGTAAGCAAATACAGAATCACAGAATAGTCTGGGTTGAAAAGGACCTTTAAAGTTCATCCAGTCCAACCACCCTGCAATAAGCAGGGACATCTTCAACTAGACCAGATTGCTCAGAGCCTCATCCTGACCTTGAATGTTTCCAGGGATGGGGCATCCACCACCTCTCTGGGCAACCTGTTCCAGTGTTTCCCCATCCTCACTATAAAATCCTTCTTCCTTGTACCTAGTCTGAGTTGACCCCCTTTTAGTTTAAAACTATCACCCCTTGTTCCATCACTGCAGGAGAGGAGGGGCACATACATTTTACAAATAGCTTGTCCACTTTGGATGTTGCAGGTGAGATGTGTTTCCCATACTCATTTAAACAACATTACTGCCCACTACTAATATATGAATCCTTTTTCCTGTAACTTACCTCACCAGATGTTTCATCTTCTAAAGAAATCTGAGTTGGAGTTTCAACTTCCAATGCAACCTGTAACAAAATGAGTAATTGCATTATAGGATTTACTGAACACTCTGTTTCATGTTTACAGCTAGGTATTCATTATGTAGACATCTCTAGCACTCCCCGTGGCTAATGCTAAGCCTGTAAAATTGCACTCATTTTCCCATAGTAAGTCATGAATTTCCATTTCCGGTGGAATGAAGTTTCCTGAAAGTTGTCTAAAAGCGAAATGGAGATACCTCAACCAAGCTGTGCATGCCTAAAAAAGTTAGAGCATGTTGGACTTCTTACAGCAACAGCTCTTGTTTCTCTGGATGGATCACATGCCTTATTTTTGGATGACTGCAAAGCCCAAGACATCCCAGTCCCAGAGCACACCAGTGGATCTTGCTAGGACATATCTGTGCTGCAGAACTTCTCACTGACCCCTATTACCAGAAGAGAAGCCCCCAATCACAGGGAGCATGTATTCCTGTGTTTGTGCAGAGATAATTCTTTTTATTTCTGTATAAAAAATACATGTTCAATTTCATGTTGCCAGCATCTGCAAAGGGAAGGAAATAACTATAAATCACACCTGTACACATCACTGATCACTTGCAGTTTGGCTCCAAACACTGGAAATCGTGTAAATTTATTAAGCTCTTCAGTGATTTTATACTACTAAAACTTCTTCGTGTTATAGTCCATTTTCCAAAAAGCAAAAGGAAAATAATATAACTACAGACTATATATACTTCAAGCAACAAGAGAATGCTTAAATGGAGCAAAAGAGAAATGAATTAAGGACAGGAGCAAAGAGACATAAGCAAGGTAAGGAAATGAATACATAGATACAAATGATCGATGTAAAGATGAAGGGCATGTAAAGCTGCAGTTGAGAGAAAAGGAAAAACTTTGTGGAGGGAAAAATAATTACACAAGAAACAGCAATAAACCAATCCCACTAGCAAGCAGCAGAAAAGACACATTGTTGGAAGTACTTAAGCCCTGAAACACTGTATCAACACCAATATTTAGACACTTCTGAGGAGTGGAGGGCTTCTTTCCAAGAATCACTGGCTGGAAAGTGCTAATTTCAAAATAAACACAAACTCACAATATGATTCTCCCAAAACTTGTATTTCCAGTTAGTCAACAACAATTCCTTAGTTACTGGTGAGCAGTATAGTTTAACTTTCAAGCTGTGAGGAGACAAAAAGCACAGATAAGTGTTTTTTAAAGTAGACACGAGGAACAATCTAACGACACATCAGCACCTGGCATCCAGTACATCAAACCCGGCACTCAGAAACCTCTCTCATGTCAGGAGACTTGTAGAGCAGGAAGCCTGCAAGTTTTTCTTCAGCATAGCAAACACAAACTCACCCCTGTGTGCCCCTGCCTGCGCGGTTTTGTGTAGACATAAGCGCAGTGTGTGGCACACGGTCACGCGCACACCTATCTGCTTGTTTCTACTCCCCTGCACACACCCCTGGAACGGGCACTTGGGACAATCAGCACTCAGCAGTACACAGAATACTCCCTACAAAGCTCGAGCTTGTGCACAGAAGACCCAATGAGCAAAGAGAGATTCTCTGCTTGCATCTGAGGAGATGCAACATCTACTCTAATAAATCAAACAGAGCCTAGGAACTCGTCCACAACCTTCCCGAGCTCACTCCCATGTTCGGCCATCCTCATTCCCCCTCGCCCTTTTCTTATGCACCTCCAAGAAGAGTCTGGCTTCATCTTCTCTCTACCCCTACCTGCAAACAGCGGTACACAGTTGTCTACCACTCCTAAGGCTGAAGACATCCAGCTCTGTCAGCCTCTCCTCACACATCACACACTCCTGCCCCAGACCAGTGTGGTGATCCTGCTCCAAGACACCTGTCAGTTTATTGTCCAGAGGAGCCCAGGACTGGACTCAGTACTCCAGGAAAGTCTGTGCTGGCCAGAGCTGAATAACAGTCGTCTCCCTCAAATTGCTGGCTACCTACTTGCTTATACACCTCAGAGCACAGCTGGGCTCCTTCACTGCACAGGCACAGCACTGTCTCTGTGTAACAACACACTTACAGGAATAACAGCTGAGATGCTCCTGAAGCTCATCAACATCATGGAGTTTAACAAGGCCAAGTGCACCTGAGTCTGAGCAACCACTGGTATCAAAACAGACTGAGGGATAAATGGGTTAACAGCGGCCATGCAGAAGACTTCAGGGTACTGGTGGATGAGAGGCTGGACATGAGCCAGCTGTGTGCACTCACAGCCCAGAAAGCCAATTGTATCCTGGGCTGCATCACCAGCACTGTGGGGAACAGGTCAAGGAAGGGATTCTGCCCCTCTGCTCCGCTCTGGTGAGACCCCCACTTGGAATGCTGCATTCAGGTCTGGGGACCCCAGCACAGGAAGGACAGGGACCTGTTAGAATAGGTCTAGAGGAGGCTATGAAGGTGCTCAGAGGGCTGCAGCACCTCTCCTATGGAGACAGGCTGAGATAGATGGGATTCTTCAGCCTGGAGAAGATTCTGGGAGGACCTTACAGCTACCATTTGATAATTAAAGGGGGCTTTTAAGAATGATAGGGAGGGACTTTCTACAAGGACATGGTGGGGACAAGAGGGAATGACTTCAAATTGAAAGGGGGCACGTTTATATTAGATACAAGGAAGACGTTTTTTACAATGAGGGTAGTGAGCCACTGGAACAAGTTGCCCAGAGAAGTTGTGGATGCCCCATCCCTGGAAGTGTTCAAGGCCAGGTTGGACGGTGCTTGGAGCAACCTGGTCTAGTGGGAGGTGTCCCCGTCCCATTCCCCTCCTGTGACTCAAGACCCACGGCAGTTCCTCCCGCTGTCCTGCTCACGCTTTGCCGCGCCCCAGCCGCCTCCCCTGAGGCCGCTCCGCCGCCAGCCCCTACCTGCCCTCCAGCCTCCTCTTCAGGGCGGGCGCCCGCAGCCCCTTCATGTGATCTGGGGAGAGAGGCACGGGGTCAGTCGGGGGACACACGGGGGTGGGTGACACACACGGAGGGACGCTGGCGGCCCCTCACCCTTGTGGCAGTGCGACAGGAAGAAGGCGCGCGCGCGCAGGTTGTCGCGGTCGAAGCGGTCGATGGACACGGCCGGGTACTCGCGCGTGCGGCCCCCGAACCGGCTCATGGCGGGCGGCGCGNGGACCCGTGAGGGGGGGGGACCCGTAAGGGAGGGGACCCGTAAGGGAGGGTGGGGGGAGGCCTGAAAGGCCACCGAGCCTTGGCCTCCGCTCCGCCCCTCCCCTCCCGGGAAGAGTCCCCGTTTGGCGTCTCTCGAACCGAGGTGGGCCGCCTTAAGGGCTGGGTGGGCCGCCTTAAGGACTGGGGCAGCGGGTTGTGGCCATGGCGGTGGGAGCAGGGTGAAGTTACGGTCGCAGCGGTGATTCAGGCCGAGACGTCTGCATGCGCACCTCGGAACTGTCGTGTAGAGTAGGTGGAAGTCACTGAAAAGAGGAGAAATTTAGGCTAGATGGTAGGAAGAAATCTTTTACAGTGAGGCACTGGAACAGGTTGCCCAGCGAGGTTGTGGTGCCCCAGCCGTGGCAGTGTTCAATGGGGCTTTGAGCAACCTGATCTAGGGGAAAGTGTCCCTGCTCATGGCAAGGGGGTTGGAACTAGATGGTCTTTAAGGTCCTTTCCAGCCCCTTTACATTGTATGAAATCTCTTCCTGAGGCCTCTGAGACTCCAGACAGGTCCTGTGTTTGCAGACTCGTGTTAAGTGACGTAGGAGGTACAGCCATCTCCTCCCGCTGCTCTGGGCCAGAGCCTCTCCTGCCTGGGGACATGGGGCTCCTTCCCCGGGCTGAGGATGCAGCAGGGCCCCTTGTCTGGCTTAATACCCTGGCCTGGACGAAAGGTGCCCCTACTCTTCGGCTTAAAGTTTGATGATGAATATGGGTGTACACCCTAGGTATAACAAAACTGGTGAAGATGCAGACACCACTCCTCCCCTGCACCAGGTGCACAGGCTGTGACCCACACTCACTGTCACCCACCCAAAATGCTGCTCCAACTGCTGACGTGGAGCCCCTCACTCATGGCAGCCCTCCCACAATAGCTAATTTTTCAGGACACATCCTGTTCCTGCTCCAGTGGCTGGATAGTGGGCAAGTACCCACACTTGCTCCAGCAGCTGATATCAAGGCCAGAGGTGCCCATACCCCCAGTCTGACTCCAGGAGCTGGCCCCAGTGTTCACTCACACGCAAGTCTCACCCAGAGCTGGCACTTTGTCCTTGCAGCACACACACATGTGGAAGACAGAGCTATGCAGAGAGATAGTTGAAGTTTAAGAAGATACAGCAGGGTGAGACACTCTGTGATGATCAGGTATGGGGCTCAGCCAGGCATGGCTACCGACTGGCCCTGTTTTACATGACTGGCTTCTTTTGTACTCCTTTCTGTCTATTCCCATCTTCGTTCCTCCCTGCACATTTCTCACAGATCTGTACAGTTCCATGGATTCCCACACCTCTCCAAGTCTGGGTCCCCCTGGATAACAGTCTTACCCGTGCAAAGTCCAGGTTGATCCTCCTGGATGTGATTCTTGATAGCCCATCCATTAATGCTAGCGGCCAGGTTTGTTTTTCTATGTTTGTTTTGTCAGGTCTTTGTCTCTGCATATTTTGTTTCCTTAATTTCCCACTTGACAAGGTCCCTGATCAGATAACCTTGCTGCAATAAACATTCTCACACTCCTCATATGCCCCACAACTGACCGGGAGTGGTTCTCATCACCACCTTCCTCATTTGCTGCTCAGGCTTGGGTTGCCATATGTTCTTATTTTATGGCTTCCTCCCTCTCCTGTAATCCTGTGTTGCACTGAAAATGCTCCTTGAGCAGATGCCTTAAGGGAGCAGACAGTGTCCTCCCACAAACCCTTACAGCTTGTGTAACTGTTAGGGAAACCACCATATGTGAGCCCAGGCTAGTTAGGGTTCCACAGTAATTGTGTTGTGATTAACATTAAAAAACGTGTTCCCAAAGCCAAAACACTCACTATTTACCCTAAATTAAGAGTAGGCAAATATTGTCATCTTAGCAAAATCCACTGTTCAACAATTCCCTTTAAATGAAAAGTGTTAATATTAAATTGAATATTTTCTTACCATTCTCTTGTCTTCTTTATTTGCCTTTATCTCTCTGTCGTCTTTTGTCTCTTCCCTGAACTCCTGGCTGGAGTACAGCTGTCTCCTGCTCTGGTACAATGAAACCAGCTCTATGCCTGGAACTCAGACACACAATAGACAAAGAGTACAATTTTTAAATAGCAGCCCAAAACGGGGATGCTTTCATTACTTGAAGTCACCAAGCTGGAACTTTCAATATATGACATTTATTTTTTGGGCAGGAACGCCTGTGAACAGGCACTGTGAATTAATGGTGACTCAGGAAGTGCCAGACCTGCCTACATGTCTCGAAGAAGAACATTCATTAGGTGAATCCAGCATGTCCTGTAAAGAAGTACTCGATACTAGTAACATGTAAGTTATCACAAGACACTTAAATTCATTATAGCTTAGCATTTATTACAATCTAATATTATTGCTAGTCATATTGACTGTTTAAAGTCAATATTGACTGACAACAGTTTTCATCAAACACTGATGAACATAGACAGGGCTTGACAAATCCTGTGATGGCTACAAAAGAGCCCTTTGTAGCACAAGAGAAAAAAATTATGTTGAGATAGATATCTCAAAGACTACCCTAAAGATTTAGAATGAGGATTTGTGCTTATTCTGTTAATTTGTGATACCTCATAACTGGGTGGAAAAATTACTTGTTTATTTTAGTAAATGGTTGCTTTCAATTGCAAAATGCTGCAGTGCCTGGTAAAAGAATGTTTGGAGTCCTGAACTGCAAGAAATAATTTAGTGTTGCCAGAAAAGAGACCTTGTGCATATTTTTATTGATCTCTAATAAAGTAGCAAAATAAGATACACTCAGGAAAGCAAATACAGTGAAATTCAGATATAAGGTAAGGTAATTCAGATATAAGTGAAATGATTCATATTTTTTTAAATATAGTTTAAATCCATCCTTGGTGAGTATCTACTCTCTGCAATTTCTTTTACTGCTTTTTTTTGTTGCTGTTGTTTTTAGTTTGTTTGGTGGTGGTTTTTTGTGGTTTATTTATTTATTTATTTTATTTTTTTACAGTTTGAGTTTCATCTTGTCCCAGTTCTACTCTTTTCAGGTTTAGCAGTTGATTAACCTATTTACTATTTCTCAGCAGACTGAACAAATGGGTTTTGAGTGAGAAGGAAGCCAGTGGTGTCAGTTTGGTTGGGCAAAGGTAGAAAAGGGTGAATTTTGGCAGGTTGTGTGCCTTGTCCTCCTTATCCAGTTTCTCTCTCAAGACCTTTTCTCTGTCATCTGCACTGTAGCCATGTGACTGGCCCTGCATTTCTCCTTTTCCCTCCTCTCCCATTCTGAGTGTTTGCTGTTCTTCAGTAACAGCCCAGATCTTCATTCTGTGGGTCCCAGTTTGGGGACCTGTCACTTCAGGAAGAAGAAAGAAAAAACTGAAAAGGAGCCTGCCTGCCCCGAGGGGACAGCAACTGCAAAGATATGAAATTAAAAAAATATTGCCTTTAATATGTTTTTAATGCATCAATAAGCACAATTAAATTTTAGGCAGGTAGAGTCAAGGTGTATATGGAAGTACAGATGAGTTCGATTTGTTTGAGATCAAGTATTGCACTTAATTTGATTCCAGGTGCTTATAACTTTTTCCTTTTTTAACCTCAGACTTTGAGGTCTGTAATTCCTTTATTTTAAAATTTTGTTCTACCCATATCTCTATGTCCCCAACAAAATAATTTGCTTCTTTCTTCTCTATTTCATTTTTTAAAATCTAATTTCAGGAAAAAGTCTGAAGTTTCTAAAGTCATGGCTAAAGCTGACATCAAACCAAAATCTATGCATCGTGCTAAAATGTGGTCTGATGATGTAGAGAACTTGTACAGATTTCAGCAAGCTGGATACAGAGATGAGGTGGAATATAAACAAGTAAAACAAGTTGATGTGGTAAGATTTAGAACTTTGTAAGGGTTATTACTTTCAACTTCTGTCTCATGTTAAATTATTAAATAAAAATGGAGCTGCTTTCATTTAGGCTAAGTTCTGATACAGTGTGTTTGACTTGAATTCTTGAGCTGTTGTTAACTGTGTAGAATAACTCATTTCACAGAAGTGTAACAGAAACACTACCCAGCCAGTGGTTTGTTCCCCCACTCTGATACATTTAGAAGTATCATAGATCTCTTTGAATAGATGTAGCTGATCTCCAAAGGAATAATTCAGTGTTGAGGGAAGGAATATTTCAGAGTGAGTTCTCTGAAGCTTCCCCATTAGTCTGTTAACAGACTTGATAGGCAACTCGTTGGTTGTCCAGGGAGTCAGTCCTGTGTCATTGCTACCAGCAATGTAGTGCACGCTCAGAACCTGGCCTCTATCAAAAGTGGAAATATGTGATGCCAGCTGTTGTAAAGGCAGTTGTGACACAGGCTCTTGACAACACCAAGGACTTGCTCCTCTGCTCACCACAGTTGGTGGTGATGCTCCCCGGCACATCAAATGAGCTATTGAGTAATGGCCAAATATTCAGTGGCTAGTTGAGGTCCAAAATAGCAACCAAGAGGCTAATACAGCAAGCAATACATCATCTTTATTACAGCTCTGTAATTTATCTTCCAAAGCAGCAAATATAGTATGAAACCCCCACTTCTAAAAGATCTTAACCTCCTATGCACATAAGAAAAAGCAGAATGTACCAAGAAAGTCACTCCCCATCCAATTAACTCACAACACAGCAAAACATTGATGTGCATAATAAGATACAGTTTATTATTTTATCGTGGGCTCTGATACCACTGCAAAGGCTGTGGTGTCATTTTCAATAACTGCAGAAAGAAATCATATAATTAGTGCTGTAGGATCTATGTGTTTAAGATTTATGGCAGGACAGAACCACTGGCAGTTAAAGCCTGATGAAAGTTAAAGAACACCACTGATTCATTGTAAAGTGAGTGTGCATTCTGTTTGAACCTGCCAGGGCCTGGCAGTGATTCCCTTTCAACTTACACATTCTGAAATGTCTTGTTTAGTCCTTATTAGGCTTCTATAATGCAGTTGTTACTAATGATGCAATTATAATATAGGTAGAATGAATATTAAGGCTGTTAAGTTTAGACAGACAATGTAAATAACACAGCTGTATGCCTGAAGTCATAAGGTAAGTGATGAAACCACTTCTAGGTCTCTCCAATTAGAGAATGCTCTAATCTGATATCCTGTTGTCAGCTCTTCCTAGAAGAGAAATAAGCTGCTTATTACCTGATTTTTAATGTGCAGTTTAATCAGAAGCAGTCATAGGTGTTCAAGCTGAGAGAGCTACTAAAGCCATAAAGCTGTTGAATGTGCAAGTGCTCAAGCCTTTAGTTTAAAGGTTAACACTGGAACACCGAAGAGCATCAGGGTGGTGCTGGTTTTATGTAGGACTGATCCTGCTGTCTTTGGGACTGTCATACAGTCTGCAGCTTATTTATTTTCATGAAAAGCCCATTTTTTGTGTTCAGAACAATCTGAAAGAAACTTTCAAGTGTATGTCAGAGAAACAGAATCTTGCAGCCTCTCAGATTACTGAATAACTGAATAGCATCAATGTTATATTCCTAAACAAGGTATTTTAAAAGCTTTGATTTGTCCAGTTTTAAATTAGTCTATCAAATATCCTTAGATTCTTATTTCTAGGCTTTTCAGATTGCATAACTCTTTATATTAAACCTGAAAGCTGGTTTCTGACATCTTGTTCTCCATCTGTTTTTAAAAGTTCAGCAAATTAATGGAAAAGTAGTATTTAGAAGGAAATTAGGGTTTCCCATGGAAGTATACCCTATATCCTCTGCAATATAATGCACAAGCATTGTTTAATGTGAGCATGTTCAGGTGATTGTATATCCTTTTTATTCTACTTGTAGGTAGAGTGCTGGCCAGAAACTGGATTCGTTAAGAAACTTCAGAGAAGGGACAACACATTCTATTATTACAACAGGCAAAGAGAATGCGAAGACAAAGATGTCCGTAAAGTGAAAGTTTATGTATATTAGTGTTGTTATTGTTTTGGTTGGTTTGTTTTTGTAAGTTGTTTCTTAAGACCTGGAAGTAAATGAATTGTGTAATCTGGCTTACTTTAAATATCCATGTCATGCTTAGATAGAAAGGGGAGTGCTGGAAATGTAGAGAAGCCTGGAACTATAGACACAGAAACTTCACTTTGTTCTTCCTATAATGAAAAGTCTTATTATTCATGATTTTCCTGCTAACGAATGCTTTGATATAAAGGTAAAATACGGTAAATGGCCATCATATATTTGATTTAACTGTGTATAACATCCATACTAAGTACAGGCATCAATCTTTATTCCAAACAATATAAACTTGTTGACACTGGCTAACGTCAGCCACAGCCTCTCGGTGTAGCTAAGGGTTATGAGACTCCAAAGGGCCAAAGTGAGGTCAGAGCAGTGACTAAAATTCCCTTGGAGCAGAGCAAGAAAAACAAGCAAAGACAAGGCCTAGCGCTGAGCTGCAGATTTAAAGACCAGTTATTGTGATAGGAAGAATTGCAATAAAAATGTCTTTCTGAGCAATAGGTAAGGTATCCCCAAAGTATTTTTGTCAGGTCCAAGTGTTGATTACTCAAAGAGGAAGTATTAATTGATTTAGTAGCATATACCTTCTTGTGTGGGTGGATTTACAGGTGTTGGGAACACAGAGTATAAAACTTCACGGAGAACGTGAAATCCACACTCTGTAATATTTAGGGAAAGTGACGTACAGAGATGATATGTGGGATTTCTGGGCAGAATTCATCTCGTCTAACTTCAAATGCTGCATTGTCAACATCCAGACCTGATCCTGACATTTGGGCAGCCTTTGTTCTGAATGGAGAGAAGTTCTTGTGGGCACAATTAATTTCTTTCAAGTGCAGCCATGTAATATTTGCTTTGAATGTGCTGCTCTGACAGCAGCTCTGCAGCAGCTGCCCATACCTGGGCTACTCTGAGACACTCACTAAACACAAGGCACTGTACTTACATTCACTCATGAGGGGATTTAATTAAAATACTTTGAGATGCCAAAACTCTTGATAATTGACCAGTAGAACAGATTACTCTCATGTAAACCAGCAAGTGTGTTCGTGGTAGTTGCAGAAAAAGTGTTATTAGTATCTCCTATATCTAGACTGTTGACCAAGGGGTATCTAAACTCAGTTTTAGGCATGAATTAGGAATGTACTTTTGACCACCTGGCTTATGGATATTCTTCATTTACTTGAGCCTAAGATGGAGACTGATTCAAGATGAGAAATTGAGGACTTACAGCTCATAGTCAAAACAAGTAGTATGTTTGCAATATTCAAAAGATCTCATTGACAGTGACTGATGATGATCTCCTCATCTTATTTAGACTGCTTGGAAAGTTTTAGCTTAAATTTGTATGAGCTCATTAGAGAGATGACTGAAAGATACTCTGAAGCGTCTGTGAAACTTAGGTTTCAGGAAGGTTTTAATGGCATATAAAGAGATACTGCAATGACAGAAATAAAGCTTTTCTACAGTAGATGTCACTTCAGCCTTTCATTATGATTTCTTTTTTATTTGGTGTGTTCTGCATGTACTTTTCTAAGACAGGACTTTTTGCATACTTTGCAATTAAATAGTGGGAACAGAAGAATTGCCAGATAACCCATCTATTTTGTCACTTTAGTGGATCTCACTTTGTTAGCTTCATAGATTCCTAAAAACAAAATCTTCCAATGGACATGAAAAGAGTCTTTTAAAAATTTCACAAAAAATAGATGCCTGGTATAAGCCAACTCAAATTTATTGTCAGAAGTTATTGTTGTCAGCACACACAGAAGAAGTGAGAACATTTGGTACAGCCATTTTCTCAGTCTATAGAAAAGACATAGTTGGGCATTCAAGAACAGAAATTAAATCTGCAGGTAATGTTTTAGGATTTAATGTTGTTTTTTTTCTCAAGAAAGACTTTTAAAAGTTGAAACAAATGTAAGAGATTATTCTGGGATTCCCTCATTTTACCTGACTACTCCTCAATATTTTTGCGATACTGCTGGATGTTTCTGTCTATATTTTAAATCCATGAGTGTGCATTTTATGCAGCCCGTGGATATTTCAGTCAAACGAGTAGCTTGGGAATTCATGTTCCACTTTGTATGAGTTGACAGATTCTTCTCACTTTGAGAGAGTGAATTACCTAGATTACTTACATTTTTCAGAATTGTCAGTATGCAAAAAGATTGAATCTCACTGTGATATTTAAAAGGTTCATGGGATAAAATGGAAAAGACAAGCCTTGTAATTAGGAAGACCATTTTACAGAGAAAGCCTTTGTCAGGACTGAGCTGAATTTGGGAGTTCTCTCAGTTAATTAGCAAAACATCAGGTTTTGTATTGGCAGTGTTGGTTTCAGTTATAATTGTGCTTTGACATCCAGTTCATGCTCAACTTAAGGTACCATCACCACTCCTCCAGCCTGCCAAAGTTCTTCCTGACCTGGCTTTGGCCTTCAGCTGTGCTGGCTGAGCATGAGTACCAACAAGGCTTCCTTTGCTACCTGTATGCTGGCTGTATCTTTCACTCAAAAGAGCTGTCAAAAGGATTCACTGTTTTCTCTGATACATCTGTAACTGAAATGTCCCTACTTCAGTTTTAAATAAGTGGAGAACTGTGAGTTTATTTGTCTCTTAAGCTAAGTTATGAAGGATTATCAGAAGTAAGCGATCTGGGGAAGCTGTGCTTCATTTTAAGGGTGACACAACAGTACTTACCAACATAAATAATTTCTGAACTTCATTACACAAACTTTTTTTACTGAACTTTAGTAACTTTAAAGAGCTAGAGGTAAAATCACATCTCTCAGGTTTTATTGCCGAGAGATGAAAATATGTGCTATTTTTCTGATTTGAGTCTTAGTAAAAAGTAATTCTGTAGAAATACTTTCCAAGGTACTTTTCTATCTGTTGGTATTTCTCTTGTCAGGGAATATTTTAATGCTCTCAACAGCCATTTGCTCAAGGAATGGCTGGTGGCAAGGCTCCATGTTAGCTTGCAGCTGCCTAAGCCTCATCTGCTTGGTCTAATTCTAATTCCCCTCATGGCTTTGTACAAGGCAAGAATAAATGCTTTCTGTGCCTGTTGAAGCTCACAAAAGGAGATAAAACACAGTTCCAATACCTGCTTTTCAGGCTTTGAGTTTGACAGCTACACATGAAATGGCAAGGGTGTAATCTTGCGTGTTCCAGGCTGGTGTGCTCCGTTTTTCAGCCTTTACTTGAATCCATTATGGAACAGTGTTTTCTGACAGTGATTCCATGGTTATTTGGTTGCTCTGCAGTCACAGCAGCTCAAAGCACCACACAAAGATTGCATAAGTGTTTTAAGTTTCACTTAGACACCTGAGTGGACCGTTGTTTTTCCATCTCCAAAGACAGTTGAGCCTCAGCCTTCTGGTTTTCAAACATGGTTCTCTTGTTTCAAACTGTTGAAAATTATTGACTGCCTTCAAACTGATTAAAGACAACTTTGTGACTCAGCAGCTGGTGGTGCAGCTGTTCCTCACATTGTCTATAGGAGTGAAGGCTGCCTGAAAGCAGCCAGAATGGAGTTCCCTTATGCTCTTTGCAGGTTCTCTCTTGGTACTCCAGTCCCACTGGATTTATCTTTATTCATTGGATCTGCTTTCTCAGTAGCCTACCTGTGCTGTGCACCTCTTGGCAACTTGTAATTATTTAATAAAATCTTTCTTGTTGCAGTTGAGACTTTGCATTTAATTCAAGTCTGAAGCCCAGCACCCTCACAAACAGCATTTGGGAGGGTGACTGGTGAATGTCTACTGTCAGCAGAGTTCCAGCTTGGCACCCAAAAAATCCCTGCAATGTAACTTTGAACAAACATCACCATTTTTATGGATACTTTGTTCAGCCAGTGTATTTACATGTCTCAGTGTTGAGACAGAATATCTTTGCTGCTTTTTGCTTTTGTGGCTCTTTTTTCCCCTTGATACTCTTCCATATTCTCTGCCTTCACAGACACCCCATGCTCATGCATCCCTTGAAAATCCTGTCCAGTGTCCTCTGCCCTGGCTCCCTCAACCAGCCCTGGCTCAGACCTTGGGTCTTTTCCAGGGGCTGGCACACAGAAAAGATAATTAAGAATGGGATTTAATAACAAGGCAGGCCAGACTGCAGGGATCAGGGCCAGGGCCCAGCCGGGTGATTGTCCTGCCCGAACACTTGATGATGTGTTTGATCCCTCCAACCTCCATCCTTGTCCTCTTCCCATACTTGTTCCACTCTGATCCTTCCCTCTCTGTGTCTTTGGTCCTTCCCCTAAGCATCCTGTAGTAAGTTTCATGCAATCCCCCAAGCTCCCTCAAATACCTCTTAAAATTCACACCAACCATGTTTTCTCCATCTTATCAGTTACAAAATTGAGGCAGATCCTCTCCAAAGCGGGAGCAGCTCCTTTAATGGCCCATCAGTCAGTGCCTGGCAAGCTCTGGCTTCCCCTATTATCTCTCTCATCACCTGCCCATTAATGGTTGTGTGTCTGTGTGTCTAACACTCTTTTCCTCGTTATTTGTTATTTCTGTGGTACGGAATAACCAAACAACTTACTGAAGCCGATGCTCTCCAGTTTCACACGTCCTCACGGCAGCCTCCCCGAGGCTGGCGCTTGGCTGCGCTCTGAGGGATGATGGAGAGGGACCTACGCCGCGGGAGCTCCGTGCTGCTGCTGCTGCTGCTGCTGCAGACGGCCAGGGACGCGGCGGCATTAAGGACTTGGAGATAAAGGGAAAGGAATGCCTAAAAGCAGAAGGAAGAGGAGAAGGAGGGATGGAAGGAAGAAGGGGACGGGTTCAGGGAAGGATGAGCATGTTAAAGTGCATAGATGCATCAGCATTTTGCCAGCAATCTCGTACCCACAGAAACCTCCTCCCCTGCCGGCAGCTCTTGCTGGTGGGGAAGTAGGATGTGGTCCCAGCTCCTCGCCGCAGATGTTCCTCCTGCCTTGGCAGGAATGCCCAAATATCTCGTCCAAGGGGGAGGTGTCCTGCTCGGGTGGATAAGCTGCTGCCAGCTGCTTGGGGGATGGAGCACAAAGCAGGGGGACTGGATATATGGCAGGTTCTTCATTGTTGCCCAGGGTGTCTAGAGGATGTCTGCTGTGCTGTCCTGGGGAACATCCTCGTGCCAAGGACATGATGTTACAGCCAATGCTGGGATGTGAGCGGGGATGAGCCAGCAGGTGGGCTGCGGGTGTGAGGAGATAAGTGCTGGGATGCTGTGCCTGGAGAGATGGGCTGGAGCCAGGCACACTCGACACAGGGATGTGTTGGGCAGAGTTTCTGGAGAAAAGAGCACGATTTCCCTGAAGATCTGCCTCTTTCTGTGGCTCTGGTCTCCTGAAGCTACACAGTGGAGCTCTCGCTCTGTGGTGGCTAGACCCTGCCAACTCCTGTCCTAAGCTCCCTGACAGATCCATCTCCATCTTGTTCAGAAGGAACTTGAGTCACAGTCCAGAAGGACCCTTCTTCCCTCCACTGACTCTTCAAAAGGGGGGAGGTCTGTGTACCAAGAGCTGAAAGATCACTTTTTGGAGGAGACGCTAATTAAAAACATGAAATATCTCTTTGATAGCCTATCACTCACAACTTTGGTCTCAGGAAATGAGAAAGATCACTACACTTGCAACTACAAAGAGATTTATTTAAAACATCAGTGGATTAATATTTTGTCAGATCAGAGCAATATTTCAACAGGACAGACAGACAGAAAGACAGACAGAAAGACAGACAGAAAGACAGAAAGACAGAAAGAAAGGAAGAAAGAAAGAAAGAA
The DNA here is from genome assembly GCA_013397565.1 of Ptilonorhynchus violaceus. Taxonomy (NCBI): domain Eukaryota; kingdom Metazoa; phylum Chordata; class Aves; order Passeriformes; family Ptilonorhynchidae; genus Ptilonorhynchus; species Ptilonorhynchus violaceus. The sequence continues at coordinate 55,569 of VZRJ01008650.1, read as the reverse complement.
AGAAAGAAAGATCTGAAGGATGAGTCCAGAAGAGGTGTTTACAAGACATATTCATTGCTATAGAATGTATATTGCAAGCAGATTATTGAGAATGCAAGGTAACAAAAACAGAAGAAATATAAAAACCTAAGTATAGACAGTAAGAAGACATTAAAGTGTCACTGGGAATCTTAATTTAGGCATAGCTTCTCTGTTATTTATAATTTTACCATTTATATCCATCAGAAGGGAAAAAATCACACCAAATGTTCATAATTCCTACTTTACTATGTCAGAACAAGGTACTAGGATCCATCTATACCAGATGAAATTATTTACCATCTCTAACTGAGCAGGATGTGAAGCATCACCTGCTAAATACAAACACTTTCAGTTCAGACGTCCGGGGTCATGTACAGTCCCAGTCTTAAGACCAGTAGCTCAGTACTCTCATTTCACTAATTTTAGATCTTAACAAACTTTGGAAAACTGGAGAGGTGCCAGAGGACTGAGGAAGGGTCAAATGAGCCAGTACTTAAAAGGGAATGATACTAGAATGGATAAGCAGGCTCTAATCAGGGATAAATTAATCAAGTGGTTACACTGGGACTCTGTCAATAAAGGTTAATAAGTATTTTCCACCGTCTTTCACTGATCAGACACATTTTGTCTGATACGGACGAGGTGGATACAGAGATACAAGACAGATACAGCAAAGGCAGAGGTTTTGTTTCCGGAACATTATTTTACTGCCTGAGGACTAAACAGTTTGGACTAAACTCTGAGGACAGAGTTTCCAAACATTGTCATCAGTCTCAGCCCAGAGTTACCTGACTCTAAGCAGTGGCTTGTGCCATGCGAGACCCTGAGAGGTTCACACCTCTCACGCGGGACAGAACCCTCCGCCCTCAGACTCCATGAAATCCATAAACTCTTAGTAAGATAACAGCTCCCTTGTGCAAATAGGATTTGCATGACTTGCTTTCAATTCAGAGGCTGTAGCTACTGCAGGTTTTGAATTGCACATGCCCACGGAGAAGAAGAAAGCTGCGGCTGTGGCAGTGCCAGCTGGAAACATTTCAGCACAAGAGGCAGCGGTCTGGATTTCAGGCAGATGTTTTAGTCACCCTCTGGCTAGCCACTGTTTAATGGAGCGTGTGCCTCAGGAACACTGAGTTTTGGGAAGAAAATTTCCTTCTCCTGGATGTGCTTGGCTGACAGGTAGCTGTGAGGTGGCTTGGGAAGATGGAGGAGTCACACAGACCCTCGCTGCTGGTGGGATGACCTCTCCTGGCACAGCAAAGCCCGCTTGCTGTGGGCAGAGAAGGTCTTTCATCTCACCTCTCTGCAGGCCCTCACAAAATCCTGCATTTCAAGGCTGTGGCAGTGCCAAGGGGAGCATATGCACATAGTAAGGAAGGACAAGGAGGTGGATAATTTTCTTTTCTGTTCATCCCACTGTGGAAAGCTTAAATGACAAGACGGAAAACCTGCAAAATCAGGAGGTGGTACTGCTGCTCTGTGTCCTTTTGCCATTCAAAGTAGCTTTTTTTTTTTCTTCTTGAAGATCAGCACCAATCCAGATTTCCCTGTGACGTCCCTGCCACCCTAGGTGGGGTGACAAGTGATGTCTGATCTGCAGACACAGCAGATGAAGGGCTGTCTTGCTGTTCAGCTGGTGTGTAGCGACCGGTGCCACGCTGAGCTCCTTCCTCTGCTCTTCAAAGGGGTGTTTTGAAGCAGCCCCACAGCTGCTGCCCCACTTAATGTCTGCCACCAGCCTCAGAGGAGCACTGGGTGAGGGTAAACTGCTTGTACACATATCAGAAACCCAGGAGGGAAATTTGCATTATATATGCATACACATGCATATATTAATGAAACATTTATCTTTTTGAAGATATTTTTTCTCAAAAATAAAAATATTGCGGACATTTTTCTCTAAATCTATCAAACACTGTGAGTCTTTCAGCTGAGATTTTCCAGCATGAAGGAGCAGATGGGAAGGCTTCTGCAATACATTAAGTAAGATAATGTAAAAGAGGGAGAATCCACAATCCTCATAAAACTCAAATGCTGAAAAACCCACAGGAGAATGAAGATTATAATGAATAATTCAGACAACACGTCCTTGAATCAGAATGCTTCAGCTTCCTCATTTGTTCAGTCTCTCATCTGATCTCCAAAAGCTAAACATAAATGTGGAAAAAGTGAAATGAAATACTTTTGCAGAACCATTTGAAGTCCACTGCCTGCATCCCGGAGCTCGGAGGGACGCCACGGGCTGAGGTTCGCACCGAATCTGTGAGCTCATGCCTCCCTCTGCTGACTGCCTCCCTCTGCTGACTGCCTCCCTCTGCTGATTGCCTCCCCAGACCTCTCTCTCCTTGGCTGCAAATGATAAAAGGCCGTGGTTGTTTTTCCCCTCCTGTTGGGCTGATGTTTCCTGTCATGTCCCAAGCAATGACAGCAAAGTCCAGGGAGCTGTTGGATACGGGCTGGTCACGTTAGCCTCAGCCCCATGGTGCCAGTAGATCTCCCTCCAGCAGTGCTGTGTCCCCTTTGTTGCATTTGCCCCATGGGTCCCACTGCCACTCAGGGTCTCAATTAACACTAAATTAATGCATGAATCCTTGTTTATGGGAAAATCTCTGAAAGCTGTAAGGCAGACACCCAAGGGAAATTACCATAAGATGAGAGATGCAGGCAGAGACCTTTGGCTACATCACTAGATTACACCTGGGGTATACTGGAAATACTTCACTGAATTTTGATTTTGGTTTTTTCGTTTTTTTTTTTTTTTTTCAGTTTGAATATGTCTGTAACAACACTTGGTATCAGTTTTAAAATCTTTTGATCCTTACGGGCAGCAACTAAATAAAACTGACCATGGGAACTGCAAAACTTAAAGGTTTTGGTTTCTCTTCTCTTTTCACTCACCCTCTGCAGAAACTTCCTGTCCTGTCAGCAAAACATGTGCCCCCACCAAAGACAAGAAATGCACAATCTCAGCATGGCAGGATTAACTGGAATGAATCATGCCCCTTGCTCTGGGGTGGAGGAGCAGTGCTGGCTCCAATATCCAGCCAGTTTTCCCCTTGATGATCTGCCAGGGTCGGGTGACCTGTTCTGTAGAGGGAGACAAACCCAACTCTTCCGGGATGAGGGAGAGGGATCTCATTATCGTAAATGTCTTGTCCATTTATTTCTCTTCCAGAGTATCTCCTTGGGTTGGGGGCCGACAGAGATGAGATTAAAGTCCATTCTAACTGGAATGGATTTTAATTAAGACTTGAATTAAAGTCCATTCTAATAAACGAAATTTATTAATCAGATTTCCTTTGGACTTAACACAGATGAAATCAGCTCCCGAGTGCTTCAGGAATTTTGTGTTGTGGAAGCTTTGTTAGAAAGCTCTGAGGAAAACGGTATCCTTTAAAAATAAAGTGTGCCAAATGGAATAGCTCAAGGGCCATGGTGCTGGGAGCTGAAGGCTGATTTAATAGTGCAAAACCCAATTACCGGGCTGTAATCAGTAATGGCTGTGTCGGGAAGCTGAAATCGCCACGGGGAAGGAGACAGGAGAGCAGGGTCTGCTCTTGCTGGAGCTGTGACCAAGATAAATGGCAGCAGAAAGCCCCTGCTACCAAAGAGTTATGGAGCAAATTGATGCATTAGAAGCCCCAACACATTAGATCACTTGAAAGGACACGCAGAGCATCAGAGAGCCAGGTCGGTGAGGGGCTGCAGGCAGCACTGCCTGCCCAGATGAGTTACTGACCTCCACCCTGGGACTCCCACAGCCAGCTGGTGAGTTACAGAGGCAGCAGCATCAATGACAGTGATATATAATTAGCCTTGGGATATATCAAAATTTTCATATATGTGCTGAATTAAACCTTCACCCACAGTGCAGGGAAAAACACACGATGGCTTTTAACATGAATAAAATATTAGACAGAAGAAAGCATATATTCTTTTATGAGTCTGTGGTGCTGATGTTCTGAAGAGACTCCAAAGCTCTCTGCAATTTATGGGCCAAATCTTTTTCTTGGAAGTAATGCCAGGAATATTTTTGAAAAAGGAGAGCAAAAGCTCAGCATATAAACCTTGGAACTGTTCTAGCAGATGCAGCCAGCTGTGATAAATGTAAAATGCACTGAATAAGACCAAGGGAATTGTGTCCAACCTGAGCAGTACAAACCTTTCCAATGTTAAACCACCCAAAAATCCCTTTAATATTATTTCCTCCACTAAGAAGCAGTTTGTTAGTTTTGGACCTGAGAAGCAGAGGTACTTTTCACTGAATATTGACATACTTACTTTGAATTGTAGAAAGAAGTGAATCTGTTGGGTGTGTTATGTTCGTGGCTCAATCAGACTCTCACTCAACAAATTAGAGCTGCTCTCTACTAAGTGATCACATCGCCCAGGAAGCATTTTGATGCACGAGTGGCCCAGGTGGGAGATGTAGATTGGTTAAGTGGAAAAGATGTGTAGCACTTAAAAAACAAGACGCTACAACAAAGCATGGGCTGAGTAACAAGTAACTCCCCTGTTCTGATAGTCACTGATTATTGATGCTATTTATGTGCAAGTAACGGTTTGTGGTTTTCAGCAAGTTTTGCCTGTGATTTGCATTTGTTCTCAGTTATTCAATAGATGTTGGAAGAAGGTTATGTCCCTTTGTCCCACTGAGCTGTAGCTCCAAGTATAAACACAGTACACGATGCAGGGCACTCCCACAGTCGCTTTCCTCCAATACCCCCATGCCCCAACCAGACCCCACAAACCCCTTAGTGTTTAATCTAGGCACAGCCAGAGCCTTCTTAGGAATATAATTAATATACAAGTGCTGAAAAATGAGCATAAACCCAACCATTCTGTAGGTCAAGAGCACTTGTGTGTCAGGAAGCCACATCCTTCACATCACAGGATTTTTTTTCCAAGCGGCTCAAGAGGACATGAAGAGTCTCTCCACTGAGTCCTGGAGACCCCTCTTCACCCAGCACCGAGCGTGGGAAGGAGTGCTGGAGGGTTACAGGAGGCCTCTGTGACTTCCCACCCAGTACTTCAGCTCAGGGCTCAGCCAAGCTCCTCGAAACTGATGATTTTCCGGCCCTGCTCGAATTTAATCCTTTTCATCTTTGAAGCCGCGGCGCTTTGCTCTTCGAGCGCGTTGGGCGCAGGGGCTGAGAGGAGGTCGAGGTGCTCCGAGCCGTGTGTGCACAGCACGGCCCCAGGTCGAGCGGCCCCGCAGCACCTCTGACCTAAAACGACAGGAATGTTTCGCAAGAGGAGTGACTGATTTCACTGGCCTCTTGCTCAAGAGCTGGGGAGCTCCTGCGAGCCGTGACCAGTGGCCTATGGGGGGATCTTGGATGGCTGGGGGTGGCAGGAATTGGACCCACCAGCGGAACAACTGCACCGACAATTCGTATCGGCAGCTGGTTTTGTTCTTTCTGATCTTTTTACCCACAGACCTGGCCTACAAATCTTTCCTATCAAGAAGGAAATGCCCATGTTATTTCTGCTAAATTCCAGTGATATTTAGGGGAGTTTGTATTTCAGGGCAAAAAGCCCCCTGGAATTCCTGGAGAGGTGCATTGCAGGGAGAGCAGGGTCAGGGGGAAACCACAGAGTTTGTTTGAACAAAAAAATTAAAGTCTATCCTGGAAGCCACGACATTTAATGCATCTGAATTGGTTTATTTTAATCTTAAAATGCACTTGGAGAAAGGGTCTATGATGGTCTGGGGGATATCCAAGAAGAAAGCTATTTTCTGAGGGCAAATGGTGTAGTAAGAAAAAATGAAATTAATTAAAAAGTAANAATTAAATTTTAAAAATTACAATGACTAAAAATAAAATTAATGCCCCCAGGCTTTCTCACATGCAATCCCATCCTCAGCTCCAAAACAGTGGCAGCGCATGGGACTTCACTTGGTGACTCTCAGTGAAAACTTTGGCTAAGGAATGTATAGAGCAAAAGTGTTCCACTGACACCAATCCCAGACCCAGGAATAATCTCTCTCTTTTATCTAGTTTAAGTGGGTAACACATGTAGGGGACTGGGAAGAGCATATATAAGTTCGTTTTTCAGCTCTAATAGCACCAGAATAAATAAATAAATAAATAAATAAATGAGCCCCTCCAATAAAATAGAATAAAGTAAATAAAATATAAAATAAGAAAAATACAGCACTACAAAATAAAGGTTAAATTAGATATCAGGAAAAGGTTTTGCACCCAGAGGGTGGTTGGGCCCTGGAACAGGCTCCCCAGGGCAGTGGCGACAGCACCAGCCGGACAAGAGTTCCAGAAGTGTTTGGACAAATCTCTCGGGCACATGCTGGGATTTGTGGGGTGTCCTGTGCAGGGCCAGGAGTTGCACCGATGTTACTTGTGGGTCCCTTCCAACTCAGGATATTCTGTTTCTACGATTCTAGGAAAGTAAAATATAAGAAAGGAAAATAAAATAAAGGAAAAAAATATATCTAATAATAAAAATAAAATAAAATATATAAGAAAAATCAGATC